>CM032626.1:6804046-6940400 GCA_019097785.1 Fraxinus excelsior
AATCACTTTAATAAATCTCAGAGAGAGAGAGACACTTGCCTTCTCTACTTTTCAAGGGTTGGAAAAGGGGTTTAAAATCCCCAGTTGCATGGCTCCCACATCATTTCTGTTATATCTTCTGAAATATTGCTAAACCTACTCGTGTATTTTCCATAAAATCTTCTTCCTCCAACCAAATCTTAGAAGTGTTTATAGAGACTTGTGGGATCTATCTCAGAAGAAACAAAACTTGCCCTGACATGGGTGAAGTTGAACTAGAAAGATTACTATTGCATATCTTATTTGTTGTTTTGGAAATTATGGGTTACTCTTAGTAATCATGCTCATTGATGTGTTGTGTTATCTGTTATGTGGGCTCTAAAGTCTTTCAATTTTTGATTGTTCTGCCCACATAATCTGTGATGACTGAAAGTCGAAAAGATGTGCGTTAGAGCAGTGTTTCTACTCTTTATAGGCATGACCTATTGCCTTGGCCGTTCAAGTAATTCTCATTAGATTCATTTTTAATGACCTGCAATCTAGGAAGTCGATGTTTTTACTTTCTTTCTCCCCACAGTTTTACACACCCTCTATGATGTTAATAATTTAGTCATTTCAGTAGCATTTGCTGAGAATATCCATCCCTTTCAGGTCGATAAAGATTATTCCACAGATAGGCCAAATTCTTCCACTACACGTGATGCTGAAGATATTCCTGATAATGATGACAACGCAGAGGAAGAGGATGATGATGATCTTGACATAGACGAGTTAAATGAATTGGAAGCTAGCCTATCGAGAACAACACTACAAATCAGAGAACCAGGTGACAATGTGTGATGAGCAGCAGAGTGTAAATGATGCACATCTTTTCCTGGACTCTTTAAACTCTTGGATATTGCTTAAATTGTAGCTGGCCACCTGCTGAAGTTATTGCGGGAGAGAGATTGTGAGGATTTCCTGATGCAGTCCTGGCACAGTAATGTTTCTTTTGGATCTCTATATTCGAAATCTGTTGTACTTTCCAATCCTAGCCTTTGCCAGATTCACTAACTATTAGAGTTATGAACATCCGGAGTTCATTGTTTTGCATAATCACACGCGTCAAAGAAAGGGAGAATCCTTTCTATTTTAAATAATTAAATTGGGAACCCTTGGGGCGTAATTGTGGAATTTCTGGAACTCGTGCCTTTTGCGTCATCCCCTTGGGATCTCTTTAAACATTAATACATATCATATTGGCTTGTGGATTTCTCACCACAGTAATCTTTTTGGTCTGTACTACTAAGCCCCGTTTGGCTCCAATTTTTTTCCATTACATTACATTAATTTTCTCTCTTCATTTCAATCACACATTTATCAAATAAAATAATATTACACACAAATCTAAAAATTTTCATTATTTTCCTACCACACACTCCCATCAATTACTATTTAAAAAAATTTCAACACCCCAAAATGGGGGCCAAACAAGGGCTAAATAAGAAATCTAATCGAGTTAGATTACCGGCAAAATTAAGCAAAGGTAACATTATTGGGTGGATTTCAATTGCCACCGCAGTGGACTCTTTGGACCAGCTTAAGATCATATTCTTTCCTTTCCTTCGTTTTTCATGGACATTGAAGTAGCAAAACATCTGTCGCAGTTCAATGTAGAGAGATAACAAATTCTTGGCAGTTAAATAATTGTTCACCATCCTAAAAGCTTATAGAGAAAGTTGGGATAAATCGGACTCGTGGTATCCTTCTTCCTGATACTGATTACCAAAAATTTGAACAAAAAATAGATAGATTTGAACAGAGCAACTTCGCTCTTCTCTCATCCCCGTCATGTCAACGAATATATATTACGATTAATCACAGATACAGCACTATGGAACAAATGTACCATCTACCTCTATCCTTTTTCATCATTTTACCTTTTCTATGAATCGGGAATTATCTGTTCACCTGCATATATGGGCAACCACTAGCTTTGATCACCTCACATAAATTGAGCTTAAGATTCTCTTTATCAACATCGCCATGTTCATTTCTAAAGATCAGCAGATAACAAACTTATCCCAAAAGGAAGAAAAACTAAAGATGCACCAGACCACATTATTCATCTATAAGATCCTTCAGGGTTGCAAGCTAATTAAAAATTATTATTGATGTGTTCGATAGGGACTTAACATTGAAGGCAATTAGTTTGTTTCTTTGGCTACAGATGGAACTTGGACAAAATCTAGTGCTACTAAACAATTCGCCTCATTTTCATCCTAAAATTTGACCATCGTTCGCAACATCGAGGACAGACACCCAAGTACGCTTCCATGACTCAATATAAAGAAGTCAACTTTAACCAACAAGGTAGATGTTAATTATGTAAACGGAAATCTATCAGCCATAGAAACTAGCTGCTGAATAATTTAAACAAGATTTCACATTCCAATGCCTACACTTTATCGGAGATATTGCACCATCAAATATAAGTGGCGGGCAATGAACTCATGGAATATCACGAAATATTATTTGGTAATGGCGAATGCAGCTATTATAATCAATGTGGTAAGAGAATGGATGGAACAAATAAGCAAAGATAAGACCTCATCATCTAAGTTGTAAAAGAGCATTACGAAAAGGAGAGGCAATTTTTATAAAGAAAGCACATCTCAGACTCGGAGAAGTATGGGATAATGCCTTGTTGAGTTGAATTTTGATTCAAGCTCAGAAGGTCTACAATAAACTAAGAATTAGTGTAATGAAGTGTGTTAACATGATAGTAAGGAAACCTATTTCATAGATAATTCTCTCCCCCACACTGTTTATTGAACTATCTACACAAGAGTTCCCATGTCATCACTTACTTTACCATCATAATCCGGATCCATGAATCTTATAAGCATAATCAGTAGTTGCCAAGATGTCATCACAGTTATATTCGGATTTTATTTATTTTAATTAGATTCAGAATACAACCATTCGACTAGTAGATGCATTTTCAGGATTTCTTGTGTGAAAATTACGTTGGTCTAGGATTTCATTCCCATAATCCGAATCCAATATGCAAAACTTCAGATTTGAAATAATGTCATTTCATGAACTAATGAAATGTTTATGTTATTTTCGAATTACATAAACATTATATTTGCAATAATGTCATTTTGTGAAATCGAAACAAAAGAGTGCATATAGAAGCGCATTTAAATAAAAAGAATCATAAACAGCCCTTATAAAGTAACTATGGTCTTGGTTGCATAGAATTAATTGGCGCAGGCAGAATTGGCATGAAAAGCAAAACACATCTGACTAATTGAGGCAACCAGGATTATTAACAAAACTGAATGATCAGCCGTATAAGCTATAAATAAACAAATGCATTTAAGAACAGATCCTGTAGAAAAGTAACAATCTTCAAAGACTAGAAATTCTCAAACACGCATAGAGAAAGCGAAAAGAAACAATGAAGGACGCGGATTGACATAAATTTCCATTATCCAAATTCGAAAGCAACTGTCAAATAAAATTCGAAGCTATTCAAATAGACATTTTAAAGGCAAAAGAAAGTGGCAAAAAAGATCCACAAATTGGAACTTTTTTGAGCAAATCTACTAATAACTTCACAACACAACTCGCAATTGAAAATGTGTGGCCGGTATAATTGCAAAAAAGGAGTACCATTTATATCTCAGATTTCAAAGCTCAAACTCTTCTTCCCGAAGAGCCATCTCTGCTGCCTCTTCCTCCTCGTCATCAAGCACAAAGTACTCATTCTTCTCAACTGGCCTAAACATGTAAAAGATCACAGCATAAAAGGCGAGACTCGCACACTCCTCGGTTGCATTCGCCACCCACTGGTACTTGTAGGCAGCAATAGTCCTGAGTGCAAACACCACAATCCTCGTGAAGTACAAGTACCCAATCACTACAATGTAAAATTGTCTAAAAAGGGTCAATTTCGCCAAGTTCCTTGCAGCCTTCCCATCAGTCTTTGAGGTCTCCTTCAATGACCTAATCGACCACACAATTGGGAAAATAATTGCGCAGCAACATATAATATCCACCAACAGAAATAATTGATTCCAAGTCACCCAATCTTTGATAAATGGCCCTGTCTCGCCAATCACAATGGAGGCTACATTTGCCAACACCTGTAACGGAATCACAATCATCAACACCTTCTTCTCCTTGTCCTGCAAGAAGGGCTTCAAGAACGACCATCCAGTACCAATCAAAACGATAACGGTAAACAACAGCACCACCCTAATAAACTGAAATATGTAGAACAAAATGTCCCACCCATGTGGGGTGCCAGTAACTTTCACATAATGCTTATCCTCTGCGGCACTAAGCAAATTCAAGGCCTTAATAATCACCAAAGCCCCCATAAGAGCATGGATTCGGTGAACTGTTTTTTTGTTCTGCAAACAAAAGTAAACCCAGAAAGCAAAGAAAGCAAAATAAAATAACGAAAAGAAGGAATACATGGTCGGCAATTGAGTTACACCAGCAGATAGAAAATCCTTGACTCGGCCTCGGCCGTCAAGATTGTAAAGCTCAGTGTGGACGTCCATGGAAACAGTGGATTCGGGGGCACAATTGGCAAAGAAAAGTGAGTATTCATTGGGGGAGGTAATGGGGTAAGTGTGGTTGAAGGAGGACTGAGGCGGCGGGGACAGGTCTTGGAAGGTGAAAAGAAGATGAATGTACTTGGAATCGCGAACGCAGAAAGAAGGGTTCTGCTGGAGTTCAACAAGGACTTGAATAAGGGATTCTTCGGAGAGAAGAAAGAATCCAAGGCGGGAGGGTTCCGGCGAGGAAAGAGAGGAAATGACGGAAACGGAGGAGACGGAAATGGTGGCTTGGCCAGTGTGTGTAAAACCGAATCTCTCGAAGAGGATCATAGGCCGTGAGTCGGAGGTGATCTTGAGATTCTTGATCTCGGCAGAGGTTGGATGGAGGAGGGTGGCGAAGAGGAGAAGGATGAGGAAGTGGAGTTTGGTCATTTTCATGGGGTTAGAAGTGGTGGCGATGCGGCTGCAGCGGAGCGTGGTAACGATCAGTGGATTGGATCAAAACGGAGATCGGATCTGTATTTGCAGTGAATTTCACATTTTAGGACTTTATTTTATACCGAAATTGCCCTTCTTCGTTCCTAAGCAAGGAGTTTGAGTTGACCGCTGACCAGAAAAAGAGAATTAAAAAAATGGGAAAATGAAAGACCATGTCTAGCGTGTTTTCAGTTATAATCAAATTAAAATTTTAAAAACGCTATTCGGGTGTTTTCAAAATAATTTTTTAAAATGTAGAAAAAAAAAACATTTTCAACAATCTCAAAATGGACACTCAAAACATATAACTGAAATACAAAGAAAACAACCCTGAAGCCTCCACATTATTCGAAATTTTAATGGTTGAAATAATATCGTTTTAGAGAATGTGTGATTAAAAATAATTTTTTTTAAAAATTACGTGTAATATTATTTTATTGAAGAACGTGTGACTAATAAGAAAATAGAAAAAAAAATGAATTATAATTTTAATAGGGTCAAAAAGTTTGGCCAACCACCTAAGAAATGAAAATCCACACCTAGACCCCCTTTCACAATAGCGAACACGATTTGCAATACTAAGACTATCGGGCAGTACGATAGATTGAAGGAACAAAATTCAATTTTTATTATTTGGCAGAGACTATTTGATGTGAAAAATATTTTTTTAATATGTATGATTAAAAAGTAGAAAAAAATTATTTATTTACATGTAAAATTATATTTTATTGATAAATGTGATTGAAAATGTGTTCGGAAAAAAAAAAAAAGTTGGGTCAAAGAAACGCTTAATATTTATTTTAGTTAATGACAGTGGCTTGACTCAATTGAGGAACTCATTTAAAAAGGTGTTACTATTATTAGTTTGAATGAAAAGAAATTTAAGCAATAGACTTTAAAAGTGTTCTATTATAATTATTAACAATTAAAACGCAATTATCGATACTGGAATTACCTTGACTGGACCACGAGTCGGAAAATACGTTGAAACTTCTTCACTACATTAAGATCTTGCGATTCTTGCCTCATTTTCTATATTTCTTTTTTGTTTTCCAATTTTTTTATTTTTTTTTCTCTACATTAGGATCTTGAATATACAAGTTGTACTTTAATTTTTTCTTATTTTATAAATTTTTAGTTCCTTGAGTAAGTAATTTCATTGATTTTTTAAATATTTTTTACATGCTATGGGTGACAAAAGATGTTGAATTTAAGGGTCATCGTTCACTAGTTATGAACACGTGTGAAAAATCATGTTGAAGATTAAACTAAAATGACAAGCTTAAATTGTCACGTGAAGGGACATTGATTATTGAAGACAAAATTAAACTAAAATAAAACTTAAAAATTTGTAGAATAAGAAGCATCAAACATGTTCCAAGTGTAGAATATAGTTGTCATTTTTGTAGATACAAGGCTAAGGGTCTACTATTTTGTTTGCTTCGTATATCTTTGTCATTCCTTTTTAAGGTTGTCGGTTTAGAAGTAAAATGGTAGATTTTATAAAGCTTCATTATACTAATCTACCTTATATATGAATTAGGGGGACTCATAGTCCACACCGTGGGATTATTAGACAGAGATGCAAGGAAAACACTAATATTTATAATGGAAAATAAACATCGTTGTTTCTCGCTTTAATGTGGGGATGGCAATTGCTCAGCTCGGCCCATCTACCCTTGAGCTCGGCCCGAGCCACAAGCTTGTGTTTTTTTTTTTTAAGTTTTTTCTCACATTTTTTACAAACCCACGGGCATGAGCCGCTCGCTTCCAAAACAAGCCGAGCAGCCTTGACTTTTGAGCAGTTCGTGGCTCGTTTCTAACGAGTCTGGCTTGCCACCCCTACTTCAATGAAGCACTGTAAATTTGTTTATTTATGTACTAACATCTGTTTTTTCATTTGGAAATTAGATTCTTCCCATAAAATTTCCCCACTAATGTTTCAGCATACAAATAATAAGCCAACGGAATTGGATTGCGCGAAAAGAAGAGAGGTCAGAGACTCAGAGTGCTCACCTTTTAAGTTTGTCAGGGGAAAATTCAGGTGTCCAATCTGATGCAGTAGTAACAGAGGGGGCCTCAGCTTGTTTTTTCATATTAGCCAACAAATTACTAAAAAATGGAATTAATTCGTGATCCTAATTAGGAATAACGATTTTCTTTTTGGACTCCGAGTGAAATGCCGTATCCTGATGGAATCTTTTGCATGGTAAGTTATTACTAAGAAAATTTTCAGCTTCGACGTCGTCATCTGCGTGAAGAAAATGTTAGCCAAAATATTGTTGATTAAAATAATTTTATTAATTATATGAAAAACAGAACAAGTAATATAAAACTGCAGGAATAAAAAAAGAGCGAATGAACTTTCAAATCAAAGCATGTGTAAACACGGTTTCTTTAAAACGGATTCGACCCCTAAACGTAGATTCTTGAGGTTTAGTTCGAACATCTATTTCTCAAGATATAATGGAAAATCAGTAGAGTCTGAGCACCGCGATACTACTTCGGCAAACTTAGTAACTGAACACTGTCATCACCAAGACCTTGATAGAAAATGTAAAATATGTATGTAGACATAAGACAAAGTTTTATGATTTTCGTGCGTCTATAACGGAGGAAGATGACTAAATAAATAGACTGTAATGGAGAATTAACATGCCAGGAGTTTTGCCATTAACCACCATTAACTCGACTGTTAATTTCTCAATTAACACGGACATAATCACTTGAATTTCAGGAGTTAAAAGAATTTGGAAAGTTCTTAATCCTCTTGGGGGCCAATTTTTGGTCCATTCAATTTGACACTCGAGGACGTAGCAACGCCCACACAAAAGTTCAAGTTTCAAAGTCAATTTCAATCCATGATTTGTAACCCTACGTGCACACATGGAGAGAGCCTCTAGTTACACAGGATTACACCGTTATCATATTTAAAGTGATCATTGTCTTTATCTATTTTCTCATGTCTATGTGATAATTTTAAAGTAGTTCTCTTCCAACACAAAACTTCTTCTAATGCATTACTTTGAGTTCCAATTTCTCATTCACTCCAGTATCATTTTTGACAAGTAAATATATGATTTCGATATTCTCACGAAGGAGAACACAAATCAGTGTTGATCTTCCAAAATAAATAAACGGGTTCCACTAAAAATTTATATCAAAGTTATCCCTTCAATCATTTTTTTCAACAGAAAAAACCTAAGTAATCAACATTCCCGTTACTCTTAACAAACACGTATTTAGCAAACCCACCTCTTGCGAAAAATGTATCTAAAGAAATACCAAGTGCCTCATCGTCACTTTCGTGGATAGAGATAAAGATAGGGATCCATCTAGATGTTAAATCACTATTTTAATTTTTTCTTGATTCTAATTGATTGTCTTTCTTTTATAAGTTTTCAATCTTAATACAAGGCAAAGAAATATCATTTTTCAATTATTAGAGTCAAAGAGTAAACGGAGTGAGCAGTGCCCAGAAAATAAGGAAGACCGTCCTAGAGCAGTCGATTAGAAGTAGAAGATTGCTGGTAAAGTTGAGAAACCTGTGGCAAGCTTAAATAAAATTTTAACTCTTAAGCTGACTTTTCTCCAGGCCATGTGAACTCGTGGAGCATCATTTGTCAGGTGGCTCAATTTATATACCTATATAACACAAGTAAAAGTAGATAATTTTGAATTATTTTGTTTGTGTCTAGTATGTATCTATGTATATTGAAAAATAAGAAAAGAAAAAAAGTATTTCACCACCATGCAAATTTATCTGTAGGAAATATTTTTACTGGATATCATTATTTGTAAACATGACAAATTTTTCCTTGCACTTGGAACTATCTCTCCTTTAAGGGATGCTCTGCCTTTCATCCACCTTCACTAAGTTGTGCTCCCCAATCCCCATAAGCATCAATGGCCTCAATTCTTCCATCATATGATTCTTCAGATGAAGAGTACATAGATATGGACTTAATTTCTTATTCAACAAACTATTCTTCACCACAGAACAGAGAGTTCGAGTTTCAATTGTGTTTCATTTCCAAAGAAACTACAAATTCACCAGCTGATGAACTCTTCTATAAAGGAAAACTTTTGCCTCTCCATATTTCTCCCCGTTTACAGATGCTCCAAAAACTACTTCTCCAAAGCTCAAACGCAAAAGAGGCTTTTGAAGAAGAGAAGGCACCTTCCAGCACCTTACTAGAAGAATCAGGCAACAATACATCTCCATCAGAGTCCTGCAGGGTGAGTTGTGAACTGAACACGGACGAGCATTTCTTCGAATGGTCTAATGAATTGAACAGTTTTATCCACAGTAATCATCCGAAGAAATCTTGGTCCAAGAAGCTTATGTTGGTTAAGAATTCTATAGTTGGTCCTAAGTTAAAGGCATATCTGAAATCTTTGTTTAGTAAATCTGATGAGTCTTCCTGTGCCAAGGCTGCAGCCTGCAATGTAGAACCTGAAAATTTGTCCAAAAAGAAGAAGCCATTTGGACATATTGAAGGGGCTGCAGCGTATCCAAGCCTAGATACAACTACTAAAATGAATAGCATAGAGAAAGAGGGGATTCATGAGGATAATAATGTACATAGGATGTCCTCATTCTCAGGAGCAATAAACAATAAGGGCTCATCTTCATCTTCATCAAATTCTTCATTTGGTGCTTCTTCTTTATCCTCGTCTTGCTCGTTTAATTTGAATGCTTTTCACGAGTTTCACTTCCTCAAGAGGAGTGGCAGTGCAACAGAAATTGAGGGTTCAATTGAGGCAGCCATTGCACACTGCAAAAAGTCCCAACTGCTCTTTGGTTCAAGAAATACATATGGATTTTCTTCATTCCCTGGAATCCCAGGCCCAGCTGCCAAGAATCAACAGAGACCAGATGTTTGCAGCATTTAATTTTTTTTTTTGCAATTTCCATGGGAAAGAAATAAAAAAAAATGTCCATTTTAGCTAAATTTCCCTTAGTTCTCAATTAGGATAAGTTTCTTGGTGTACTAGTGTTTATACAAAATTTATATAGGTATGCGTTATGAGTATTTGCTGTCAGGCTATCAGCCCCAGTCCCTCGGTTTCTGGATCAGAATGAGAAGTTCAGTATTATGCTCACACTATGCTATTGGATATATGTTGGCGCAAGATGCGCTTGATCACCACTCTATCTACTTTGCAAATGGACGACTGTCCACTTGGAATTATACAACTATCAAACCTTCTTTATCATGATTCGACTTCTACCTAAGACCCAAAACCAAGCACCACATCTGCACATAACAAAGTACCAAGAAGAAGAATTCGAAAATTTACGAAAAAAAACATAAGCTACAGATGCTTCAAGTCCACTGCTGCACAAGTGTAGTGAAACCTCTGCTAATTAAGAGTCCAAATACAACATTTTCATAATACGTGGTCTATTTTGTAAGTTTTTATTAATACCTAAGACCCAAAACCAAGCACCACATCTGCACATAACAAAGTACCTAGAAGAAGAATTCGTAAAGTTACTAAAAAAAAAGCATAAGCTACAGATGTGTCAAGTCCACCGCTGCACAAGTGTAGTGAAGCCTCTGCTAATTAAGAGTCCGAAGACAACATTTTCATAATGCATGGTTTATTTTGTATGTTTTTTTAATTTTCTAAAAAGATTGTCACCGATGCAAAGCAGAATGAAGCTTTTCTTTTGATGCTAACCTTGAAACTAGCCAAAAATAAGAAAAGTAAGTAAAAAGAAAACAAGATTAACAAAGTTTTAGGATTATGAAAATAAGTCAAACGATTAAGATTTTTTTAACAGACATCTATGATGGCCACTTTTTCAAAGAAGTTAACCTTTCTAGTCTGTACTTCAATGAATACAATAATTTTTAGGTATTTTTTTGCAGTTAAATTTTGACAATGTCCTTCCCTGCAACAAAAGTAAGTAATTTTCAGGCCTTCTCCATATTTCAAATCATTGAATGGTTAAAAGACCAGGCCATGGAGATCAAATAGCATTTCAACTATTTCTTGACTGAAAACCAGCTAGAATATGTGAATTTCACTCTCTTATAACAAAGGCATTTGTATACATTGCATTACAGGGTACAAGTTAGAGACTGACTAATAGTTTTCCAAGCGCACCTTTGCTTTTCTGCCTGTCACGTTAGATTTCCGTCAGTGTAATTGAGGTGTAATTGAGGTGGGCACTATGACGTAACTGAATAAAAATTAAATTTAAGTGTACGAGTTGGAACAAAAAAGTTGGTTAACCAAAGTGAAATTTCACTTCAAGTTCATTGATTAACGGTGTAGGATTGACCTTTGCCAAATGCATCTGTGATCACACAGTCCAAGCATCTCATATAGCTTGCGCAAATCATTTTTCAGAATCAAAACATGTTACATAATTTCATATGCAGAAAAATCACCACGTCTGGTGCATGTATGCCTAAATGCTGATAGTGACACAACAAAGTTTCAAAGATCATTTATGCTATCCTGATTCTTGGACGCTAAGAAAAATATCAGCAAACAAACTATTAATACTTCACTGAAGTACAATTTGATCTTAAGCATTTTAAAATAATTTTCTTCCCGCACAGTTAAACACCCTCATCTGTTTCAAGAAATTTACTAGGCCAAATATAGGATGAAAACCGATCACGAGGTACTTCTATTTTGGGCCAGTTGTGGGTGATGAGTGATTTGAACCTCCGACACCGTAGTTCATATCAAGGGCGGAGCCAGTTTCTTGAAATAGGGGGGTCCCAGAGTTGAAGGAGTGGGGGCTTACGGGGGTTCGGGGGCAGCGCCCCCGAAAATTTTTCGGGTTTCTTCCTTGTTGCCTTGCACTTCTAATGCATTTTCTATGTTTCATAGCATTTACTTAAGTAAATAATTGGTTTTACAAGTGCTCATTTTTTAAAGAGGTGTTTTTCATTGTATAACTGTAGCTGAGTGTGAAAGATCATGATGTGAAAACTTAGATGAAATAAATTTCGTCCTTATACTTGGTTGGTTTACTGTTTTTTGGACTTTGGAGATCTATTACCCTAAATAGAAAGTGAAACTGAGAGAAAAATTAATGATCTTTAGAAGTGTCATTCATTTGTTGTAAATATTAACTCGTAGTGGAACTGTTAGATATGAGAACTAGCTAATATTTTCGACTATTAGGATTTATAAATAAATATTTTTTCTCTATAATTTCTAAAATTAAAACATATTGGTTGAAATTTTTAATTTCAAATGTCATCTTTCTCATCCAATGTTATCATCCATTTTCAGAACCATATTTGAGAATATATCCGATAATTACTTTTAACACTAATACCAATACAAAATGGTAATTAAAAAAAAAAAAAATTTGTCAAAAAAATTTTTTTTTTTGGGGGGGGGGGGGGGGTCCGGGTCCCCCCCAGGACCCCCCTGCCTCCGCCCCTGGTTCATATCCACGTGCTCTAATCTTCTAAGCTCTAGGTCACGTCTCCACTAGATCTGTTCCCAGGAATGCTCTTAAAAAATGTAAAATTTCCTCTCCCCAACCATTTCATTTCGGGTTGAAGATGCGAAAGCGTGTTTAGATAAGTGACTAATGGCATATCCACTGATGTCATGTTTTATAAGGTACACTGAACAACACTAAACAGTATTAAGAATGAAAAGAAAATAAAATCTAGTTTACTGTCCAATCCTATACTGTACCAAAAACCAAACATGCCAGAATTCTTAAGCTATCCTAGAATTATACGTCACTTCAATTCCATTACCATCTCAAGATAATATTTGGCGGTTTGCTAGTGAAGATAACTTCTTAGCACTGAGGAAAAAAAATATCTTAGCTTTGCAGAACTATCTTTTTACAAATTAAGATCCTCCTCTAGTACATTTTCTTACTATAACACAGTTGACTGAGTTATATATAGCTTAAAATTATGAAGTTCAAATGATTTCCATAATATTCACCCTTATACTTTCCGGATTGTCTGAGATTATTTCTATAATATCGATCATATTGAGTTTATAGTTTCTAGAACAACCGAACAAGGAAACGAGGAGATGATCTTAATAGCTATACAATCGTTGAATTAAGTCGTCTTGTTCGTTTTCACCATTTATACGACAATTTAAGCTTCAAACAGTCATTGTGATTGGTGCATGTACTTTGCAACTTTAAAAAGGATATAAGAACATCTGGGGCAATATATAGGACCAGATCGTTGTGGGGCATTCAGTATTGCCAAAGTTGGGAGAAATACAAGGAACCAGCCAGCGTTCTATTCACCTAATTTTTTTCTTGGCACCACAACCTGAATCTTTGTACATCATGACGTTATCCACAGTATCTGCTTGAGAGAATGACATCAAGAAAAGAAAATTTCTGCTCTTTATCCCTCAGAGTCAAAATTTCATCTATATGGCTATTTGGTCTTCGATCTTCCAGTTGAAAAAATGAAAGCATAGAAGCGCAAATGCAGTATTTTTGAATGCCTTATCCATCTTTTAGTGTCTTTTACAAATCATAAAAACTCCCTTAACATAAATTATGTGTGTGTGTGTGTTCTTATCACGGTGACACAAAATGGAAGATATGGTAAGTGAAAGTTGTTAGTTTGTAAACAAGACATGGTTTTGATTGCAGGACCATGTGATGTGCCCATTAGTTTGTGGTGGTGCTTCGGCACTGTTGGATTGACCCTCTTTTTCTCTGATTCACTTCCTATGCATTTAGGCCATGGTCCAGACTATCAAATTAAAGAATAATCACATAAAGTTGGTTCAATGCATTTGCATATGCTTGAAAGCGAACACTCAGGAACTGATATCTGGACTTCACTCAAAAAGTGCAGACACTTCACTACAGCCATTTTAAAATTTATTTTAACTAAATTATGAAAAACTGATGAACACAAGGAGAGAGAAGTAATTCAATAACATTCATTCATACAAATCCCGTTATTTGAGTAGATGTAGCAATAAACTCAACACACTAGCTGATTCAAATTTTAACTCAGCGTAAAAGGTCAAGATTATAGATATGCTTTTATCAAGTACTATCAAAGACCAATCACATTAGAAAATTGATAGCTAAGAGACTAGCCAATACATAGTTAATAATCATTTCTCCAGTTCTTGTTGTCATTATTGCGAAGGCCAAAAGCCAAAAAAGTAGTCATTTTGGTCAATAAAGAAAAAAGCCCTCATGCAGCAAACCAGCATGGCCTCCTAACTCGGGTGTGTGCCCAATCCACTCTACACCTCTACTGACTACCATTGTGTGATTGTTTGCCATGAGCAACGTGAACAAATTTATTTTTCACGGGGGAGTGACCAAGACACTGGTTGGCTTAGACACAGTATGCGTTATAATACACTGGGACCATAAATTCAGATAGAATAGGATACTGCAGTATAAATCACAACAAAATTCTTCAAAATTTCAGTAGTTCTGTCGATCATCACTCAAAACTTATGCCCATTATTAAGCATGTTTAGAATTAAATTTTGCGGATTAATTCAGAATTATCATTAGCACTTGACATACAGAAATCACTTAGCAAAAATATAATAGATGTACATGAGAATGGCCACCGTGTTCAACCAAATTAGTAGAAGTACAAAGGTTCGATGTGAACGAAGTCCACATGAGTTTAATGTATGTGAAAGTTTTGACATTATTACAATATAACCTGAACAACACAGAGACTGTCAGAGTACAAGATCTTTTCTCTGCCCCGTGTCACTCATACAACATAATGTTATGAATAATCTTAAAATCTTCGAAACCACAAAGTCAATTTTAGTGTGTGCTTCTCTTATCTGTCAGTTCCGTAGCATGTTGTCTATTACACCCCTTAAAACGTCTCATTGCATTAAATTATTGATATTAACCATCGCATGGGAGAAAGGATGGGGGTCTCAACCCAGGGCCGCATCAGATTGCATAAATTGGGTTCACTTCTGACTCGGAATAATCTGAATGATGCCATGAGTTAGTTCCACTCCTCGAATACTTTTCTTTCTTCCTCACTTTTCGTATCCTTCTGGACTTCACCACGTAATACGTCATGGTACCAAGAACCCCGGCCATAATAACTCCTCCTATGATGGTGACAAGAATTGCAGCCCACTTATTATGCCTCCCAACAACAATGTAAGATGAAGCAATAAAAGCCACAGTAGTGCAAACAGAAGCCAACCACATTAACTTATTGATAACCTCTACAACTCGTCTCTCGGATTTTAATTCGCCTCTGACTACAGTAATTTGCACTACCACAACAGCCAAAGAAGTGAAAAGGGCAATAGCATTAGAAATGAAGAAAACCTTGAAAGATGGGCTGCTCACCATCACAGCCATCCCGCTGTCATCATCACCTCCAGGAACTGTAAAAATTGCAGCAAAAGCAACTGTTGCAAATAGCACAGCCACCACAGTGACTGAATTAGTGGCATTGTTAATTCCTTCTCTGTGAAGCTTCCTAAGCTCTTTGGCAATGCCATTCATGTTTTTGTTGGTTTTACGAGCTTGTTCGAGCTGAGTGTGGACATTTTTCTTGATTTCTGAAACAGTTTTGCGAAGCTCATCCCGTGGCTGATTCAATTCATTGGCTCTGACAGCACCATATCGAGTTAAGCAGTCTTTTATTTCAGCACTTTCTTCTGATAGAGGGAGATTTTCAGCTATGTCAAGGGCTGTTTTATGGTCTCTTGTCAGTGCATTGACATTTGTGTCACGGAGCAGCAATAATTCATGCACAATCTGCAATAATTTAATAGGATCAGAATAATCACATTAACACAATTATTTCCCTTGCTAAAATGAGATTGAGAAACATAACAGTTACAGAAAGCCACGTCCATCAATACACTCTAAACCAGAAACCTATACTCAGATTAAGGAATATCCCGTCACACAGGGACAGTTGGACCACTGCATCATGCAAAGTTCAATTCTGTCGACCTTTATCCATACAAAATATATCTTGTCAAGTTCCACACTGATACTTTAACATGAAATTAAAGAGCGAAAATTCAAAAGGAGAGCATAGTTCTAAAATTTTTAAAACAAATTACCAAGATATTCACTCTTGTAATTATAACTTTGAAAAGCAGATAGCAGTGCAGGGAGAGCATATTTGCATCAATTAGGAATTATTAAAGGCAGCCAACTTTAAATTTGATACACATACAGGCCAAGGTTGGATATTTTCCACTGCCTCGGAGCATGTTTGGACTTTGTTCAATGGCCAAGCCTAAAAAATAAACAAAGTTGCTTCCTTTAAGCTATGGTAAGAGGTGGACTTCAGAAAATGCAATTTTTGTACCAAAGGTTTAAAAAGAAACAACATTGAAAGAGAAGCCAAGCATCTTTTTTAGGCTTAGCCAAAGATGCTCTTAGTCAGGTATGAATCCGTGATATCATCTACACATTTATATACTTCATGTTATCTATACAGTGTCATACTGCATTACTCTGTCCTTACAAAAGTAAACTTTTCAAAAACTAACACCGTAATGCCGAAAAGACCAATTTCTGGAGCAAAAGCCACCAACAAATATACGATTCAAAACCGTAAAATGGTATGGATGAAAAAATTAGGAAGTAAGAGCAGGCTGGGTGGTAAATATGTCATAAACTTGCTAATATGTATTGCCAGTTTCATTTCTCCAATATATAAGAGAAGTGCAGTTAAGTAAGCCTGAACTTGGTGCTAAGCTTAATCTCAAACTGAAGCTTTTACATTTGACAAATAATACTTCTTGAAAGGAACTAAATGATAGAAATTAGAGAAGCGGAAACTGTAATTAATACCTCAGCCCTTTTTTTTCTGGTGGCTACATGTAATGCAGTGTTGCAAAATTTGTCAGGAAGCATCACAATGGCTGCATCTGCCCGCAGAAGCAACTTTACAACTTCACAGCTAACACCTTTTACAGCCATATGGAGTGCGGTCTGTCCTTTCTTATCGGTTCTTCTTGCTAGTTGAGAGTCCTTTTCAAGCAATGCTTTAACAATATCTACATGCCCTTGACGGGCAGCAAAATGTAAAGCATTCTTTCCATTTGATTTCGATATCTCTAGTAAGCTCGAATCCTTTGAAAGCAATTCATTAACAACTGCCAGATGACCTTTTGTCGCTGCAGTAGTAAGAGGAGTTGCATTTGATTGACCAACTGTTTTGCTTAGCCCAGGATCATGCTCTAGCAGTATCTGGACAATATCTGTAAAGAACATAGTTAATAACCTTTAACAGAGGTGATGGAAATACAGAATTACTTGAGCTTTGGAAAGACATAATGTTGTCTTTTGAAGAACAAAGCAAATACCATATGAATTATGTTTTTGGCAACGAAATTGACAGAATCAATGAAGTACACTAGGAAAAGATAAAATATAATTTTACGAAAACATAAAGATAAAGCTGCAGATTAGGATACTCCGAAAGTAATGCTGCTAAACTGTGCAAAACATATCAGCAATACCATTAACTAATATCATGCCATTTACTAAAACTGTCAATCTACTGTTGGCAAAGGCACATCATAATTGCCATCTTTAATGATTCTAACAATTACAATTCCAAATATATCAGCAATGCTATTAACTAGTTTCATGCCATTTACTGAAAAATATCAGTCTTTTGATGGAAAACGCATATCTTAATTGCCATCTATAATTTTACTAACAATTTCTATTTCAGTTTCTATCATACTGATCAATACTGCAATAAGTGAGGTAAACTTCACAAAGTAATTGTGATTTGATTTAAAATCATGCTTAGTGATCATCCTATCTCTGTGTCCTTAACACCTACATCCTAATCGAATCTCTCAATGCAGATAGGCATATACATATGTAATGGAAAATAATAATCTATTCTGATCTAAACAATGAACATGGTAAACCGAAAAATATTACCATGATGGCCTTGACTCGCAGCAATGTGCAAGGGGTCAAAACGCGACTTATTCTTGGAGGCGATCCCTTCCTTGGTGGTGTAAGGCAACAATTCCTTCACCACGTCAATGTACCCTCTCTCGGCAGCGGTGAAAAGTGGGGTCTCCCCCAATTCATTGACCTCATTCACCACGGCTGCCCTGATCTCCGCCAGTTCGGCATCAAACTCAGCCCCACTCGTTGTCTGCAGCATCTGCTCATCGATCTCACCCAATATCTGCCTCACTACCGCCACGTCACCCTTCTGCGCCGCCAGATGCAGCTCCGTGTCATTGTGCCGCCCCGTCACCTGCTTCACGTACTTCTTCTTCCCTGATTGGTCCATTTTTTTTCCGGAATTAGACAAGATCAAGGCTTTCCCGGAATTGGAAAGCACTAACGACTTGCCAGAGTTTGATCCGGCTAATGTCTTGCCAGAATGCGACACTACCAGCGCCGGCACCCTCGGAGACGGAGACGGAAGTGAGGGCTCAGTTATGACTCCCATTTCAAGATCCTTCCCGCCTATGAGATACAAAATATAAATCAGATAAAGAAAATCCTAGTTCAAGTTCTAATAAACCGGGGAGATAATTATCACAGATTATCTACACGAAGAGACATATAAATTTACCTTCTTCAATGACAGATTCCATCGGGACAGAACAAGGTTTAACTTTCTTGTCCCCTTACTAATTAACAAATCATTGTTTTTTCAGGTTTGATTTTACGTGGAGCTGATAATGTTCTTACACATAATTGTATGTATAAATCAGAAGATTACAGACTTCACCAGAGATCGGATCGGA
The DNA here is from genome assembly GCA_019097785.1 of Fraxinus excelsior. Lineage (NCBI taxonomy): Eukaryota > Viridiplantae > Streptophyta > Magnoliopsida > Lamiales > Oleaceae > Fraxinus > Fraxinus excelsior. The sequence continues at coordinate 6,822,784 of CM032626.1, forward strand.
GACGGCGGCAGACGATGGATGAAGTGCGGTGAAGGTGGTGGTTGAAAGTGAAGTTAAAAGAGTAGGTTTGCAGAGGGAAGAGAGGGACTGGGCATGGCAAATTGACGCCCCCGGGCCTACCATTATAGTTATTTATAAAGCATTTATACGACCCCAAAAATTGACATTTTTAGGGCAAGTTTCATCAGGGGTCACTGAACTTTCACCAAATTCTCAATTGGGTATCTAAATTTTAATTAGTCTCAATTAGGTTTTTAGACTTCAATTTATTTTCAAATATCTCAACTTTGTCGTATTATGTCAACTATCGTTGCCAAACCAACGAAAGTTGCTTGATTGACCGGCAGTTATATGGTTATTGGTATTCCAATTAAGCAATTTGTCGTACCATATAAACAAAAATGATAAAACGAAGATAATAATGAATTTAGATTAAAATGTAGAACGACTTGTCTTTTTTTTATTCTAACATTTTTTGACATTGGTTAGTGGTAAGGCGACACGTTACCCAACAATTTTGCGGAAAATTAATTGCAATAACGGTTAATTAAACAATTTTTATCAATTTAAGAAACAACCGGTGACAAAGTGATGAAATTGAGTTTCGGTGAACCAATTGAAACTAAATGGAATTTCAGTAATTTTTCTCAATTTATATTTATTTATTTAATAAACTAAATAGTTGATTTATTAAGGTCAATAAAAGTCACGAACTAACATTCCACCCAATATCTGAAATTTCTCGTGCGTCCCAGTCATAGAAGTATGTCATTTTGGACTAATAATAGTGGAACAAACGTTAGCCTCAATTTGATAAATTTTGGAATAATAAGATGAATAATAGTGAATCATATGAAACATAATTAAAACAGTGGGACCGCCAATTTTCAATTAATTAAGATATAATTTACTAATAATAATAACCAACTAGACAAAGCAAGAAATGTTTCTTGGTTTATACACTAAAAACATCTCCAAAATACTCTTTAAATATGAAATGCTCTCTATTTTAAAAACTCAACATTTAAATTTAGAACGTGTTCGGTAAAGATTAAAATTGAAAAACTAACCGTTATTGTTGACTTTTATTAGACGAGTAGAACCCAATAACGACTATATTTTTAATTTTAATTGGCTTTTAAGCCATACCGAACAAGCTTTTATACTCCAAAAGACTCTTTAAATTAACATTTTAATTTAAAGAGTGGGTTTAGCTCTCTATATTTGAAGAGTCAAACTCACTCTCTATAATTAAATGCATTAAAAAAGTTTCGATTTTCAATGTACGAAATCAATAAAATAATATAAAGAAAAGCTAATTAAAATAAAAGATAAAGAAAAATAATAAATATTTGATGGCAGTAGTAAAATTAAGTGTTAAATACTTAAATATAAAGAGTTTGTTGAAGTACTTCAAAATTTTAACTCTTTAAATTTATAGATGTTATCCAAACGATAAAATATACTCTTTAAAAATAGAGAGTATCTTGAAAATGCTCTAACTAAATGAATTTACACTTGACACAATCATACCGCATCATCTTTCACATCACACACACACAGAGCCATGTTTGGTACACATTATTTCAAAACTTATTTTCAACCACACATTTTTTAATAAAATAATATTTTTCACCACATCAATAACTTTTCCTTACTTTTTTAACCACATATTTTCCATCATATCACTATTTAAAATACTTTTTTTTTTCAATAATATCTATCAAATAGAGAGAGAGAGAGAGAGAGCAGCTTCCCTAACCAACAAAAAATGCAATGAAAGGTAGATGTTTGACTTGTTCAATTGTTGGAATTAATAATATCTCTAATTTGATCCCCTAACTCAGAAAGGAAATAGTTTAATAAGATAAAATGAAGCATAAAATTGAATATACTTGCCACGTTCTAGCTCAACCACGAAGGAGAACTTCGGGGGAGAAACACGAATTTCAACTCAAGAAAGAGAGAAGCTACTGAAGAACTCGCACTGAGATTTGATTGTTGAGACAAAAGCCTATATTCTTGGTAATTTGTGCGTGCGTGGCTAAAGCTGGGGACGGGAAGCGCGCAACTACCATTCCAATGGGTCCTTGGTTTGTTTGCCTGCACCATTAACCAGATATAGCTTAGAAAATTCTGTCACGGAATAAATAATGTAGCCAACTTTAATAACAAAATCCGCAACTCTGTTTGATTTTTTCTCTTTGATATAACAATCTTTCAGCATTAACCTCAGAAATATCTGCATGGAAGATGCATCGTATTGACAACCAGTAAGGAAGCGCTCAATATCATCTGGGTAATGCACTGCGAGGAATTCCTTGTAGCAAAATCTGCAAAAAATAGCTATTGATCAACAATATATATAACACTAATATACGTGCAAAAATAAAAATAAACAGAGTTGTAATAAATGTAAAAGCGATTGAAATTTGCAACATCTTGAACATGTAAAAACATTAAATTTCAGGATGAGCATAATGCCATGCATCAAGTCATCGATAACTTAAAGTGAAAATCAAAAATCCTAAATTTCTTCTCACCGCTTTGCCATAAAAGGGAGCAATAATATCCCACTGGGTTCGGTCAGCCTTGCATCAACATATGAGAATGTGAACAAACTTAATTTTTGCAGGAATATGAAACATGAAATACAGTGTTATAGCAACCCACTGTACCCTTTCCAATCTAATCAAACGACCATTCCTGCTAATTGCAAGCAGCATTATAAGCATTTCGAGAGGGGAATTGCACCATTCTGCAAAGGGCCATCAAACGAGAGAAAAATATATTATTTGTTGTATTTGCTAATCAAAGGTTTTCAATCATATTCAAAAAGTAGACAACTAATGGTTTATTGTAAAGCAACTAACTCTTGAAGGGGGAAGGGGGAATAACGTCAATCATTTAGTGGCTGCAAACCATTTGTAGATGGAACTGTCCAGTTACTTTAAAATGAAAAAAAAAGGGCATGACCTCTGTAGCACGGACACTTCAAATATGATAGCGTGTCCGCGTCCGACACGTGTCAGATACCGACATGCTACAAAGAAAAGCATAAGCTGCATAACCAAATTGGAAAATTGTAGTGAAAAAATAAGAACAATTACATCTAAAAAGCCAAATGAGCACAAACTATTGCAGTAAATATGATGCATATTTAATCAGTATAAAGCTCAAACTTCTGTAAATGTGTAAAGACAGTGCATCACGAGGAGAAACTCACATTAAAGTTGGCATATAATTTTGACTGTATTCAACTTTGACATCATCCAGACCCAGGTTACAACCCTCGAGCAAATTGACAATATCACTCTTCGCCGTGTGCTTTGTGATGCCACTTAGTCTCCCATAAACCAAACCTGACAAAAGAACAGAGCACAAGTCTCAAAAACTTAGAATAGTGAAACTCCATTAGCTCAGATTTCACATGGAGGGAAGGGTAAATTTCATAAAAAAATATATACATTCCATTATATTGAAAAAGCACATAATAATCTTTCCAATACTAGTGCACATTGCACTAAAAAGATTTTCACGAGTTAAAAAAGAAAATATTTAAAAAATTACAAAACAATGCAACATGTTGAGACCTATGTCTAGTTGACCTGACATAAAAAATGTAGACATTGTAAAAAGGACCATCTAGATGTAGAGGCTCTTTTAAACGTAGTGAATCACCATAATTGAATATATCTCCCTCTTTCTCTCTCCTTTTTCTTATTCCTTCTAATGTGTTTATTGTTTCTCTCTCCTCTTAAATATCCTTTTAAATATACATTAGAGATGAAATTTGAACTAGACCAGACTCAAACCTCTAAGCTCTTTAGCATGAGATTTTGTGTCTCGCATGTCTACCATTTCACTGCCAAGACATCTTGAAAGTGAATCCCGCCTATTAATTAGACATTAATGCCACATCTTTCCATTTAAATGCCACATAGATTGCAATCCATGGAATGTATTGGGGATGCTCTAATTCCTTCCACACAACTTAATAAAGATCAATTTATTTTCAAGTTAATCAGATTTTTGGGTACTGTTCACAGACCCAAGAGATCTGAAATTTCAGAATTTAGTGAGTGGTCCCTGAACTTCGGCCTGTCTTTCACTTTGGTCACTAAACTTACGGGTAAGTATAATTTGGCCTTAACTTCGAAACTAAATAGCTAGTAATTGGCGTATGGGGTGATATAATTGAAATGAAATATTCTGCAATTCCATTTCTGATCTGATGACAAAAAATCTTTCAAAATCAAGGTTTGTTGCTATTGTTTGTTGGGTTTCACAAACGGTTCCTTAACTGAATAAGTTGTCCATTTGTTCAGGTGAAATCCGTGATAATCGAGACTACTAAAAGAAGCCAACCATTGACTCACCAGCACTTTGTTCTTGGATGTTTACATTTCTGAAAGTGAGATACTATTGTTAAAATAGAGAATGGTGGTCTATTAGACCACAACTAATAAATTCATTACATGTTTGTTCGGAAGATCATTATACTATAGAGTGCGGTGTACCAAAAATGCTCTTAGTGTATGAAGTTTTCCCCTCGACTCAAACCAGAGGCATTAAAACAAAAATCAATAATTTTATATACTCTTTTCTTCGATATATAAGCATTCTCTCAGGAAGCAGCCTCAGCATTAGTAGTTACAGTACTAAGAAACAAATTGAGGCATTAATAAAACTAACCAACAGCAATTTGGCCAAGCAAACTATGATGCAAGAATTAGTTACAAAGGAAAAACGGAAAATATTAAAACCAAATCTGCTTATAAACCACAGACATATCAATACATATTATACAAAACAATAATATATGTTTATGATACGATATGGGATTGATGGTTAATTAATATAGTCAAAACCCCTAAACCCTGAAGAAAGAGTGAAACCCAAATAAGTATAAAAAAAAATTTAAAAATAAAAATATGAGAAAATGGTGATTACCCGAAGATGGGGTTTGAAGAAATGGGTCCTGCCTCTGACCCTCGCTTGCCTCGCTGCTTCGGTAGAGAAAAACCGAGACGAACTCCGGACGTTGACTCGAGAGCTTGGTTTTGATGCGCCATTTGAATCAGACGGATAGATTTCATCGAAGCTCGGCTCATTAGATTCATCTTTTCAAATTTTGGAAAATATTTGAGTCTACAGAATGTTTTTGAGTGAAGCTTCGGCTGTGCAGTGAAGGGGGAATGTGATTTGGCTGGGGGCTTGTGCGCGTTGATGATACGATGTCGTCCACCAAAGGAAATTGAGGTTTTGGAATTGTGAAATATAGTAAAAATAATTTAAAAAAGATCCGTAAATGAGAGGACTTGACATCCGTAAATAATTTTATGATTTTAGCCCCTTTGATTTGAATGCATCTTTTTCTTTCTATTTTTTAAATAATACATTTCACAATAAAATAAATATTAAACGTAAATTCAAGACTTTTTTTTTAATACACATTCTTCAAAAAATCGAGTTAATTAAATTACACATCATCAGCATTTGTACCTAGTTACTATTTGTTCACTCAAAAATAAAAGATTACTGAATGCTCACTCACCATTACAGAATGTTATCATCCATCACTTGTTTCAATTTCGTTCGTCCACCAAAGCAAATAAATACATGTGGGGATGGAAATCTCTCGGGGCAACAAACACTGATAAATATGTATCACATGATTCTAAAATTACATAGAATATGATACTTAGCGTATCGGAAAACTCTTGATTGATTTTTATGTATCCATAGATGAACAATATTGAGTTCATGTGTAATCTATTCTTGAGATTACAAGATAATATTTTGCATGCACATATAAAGTATGTCAAACAGGTTGAGATTGGTTTACTCACACGAACAATCGCCTCAGATACTTTGGGGTGTGCTGAGATGAGACAAAGTGGTCGTGTTGTGTACGTGATCTGATCGCCTTGATAATATATCAAGATGAGATTACAACAAGTAATCGAAATGAATTTTGTTATCCATTAAACATGTTTAGTAGCCAGATCGAGTTCTCGATTTGAGATTGTCTAGAGGAATGAATATAAGGAGAACTCAATTTAAGTATCGGGGAATACCTGAACTAGGATATGTACGGTGTTATTTGTTTATAAATAATATGACATACGCCATAAGAATTGGAGAAAATATCGTAGCGCGTGTTTCATGCCACGTGTGATTTTACGACCAATAATGAGACCTTGAGGTTTATAATGGATCCCTACTTCATCATTGTGTGAGACCTTGAGGTTTATATAATATTATATATACCCTTATGACTTTTGATTCTTTCTTTAGATTTTATTTTGGTATTGCTACTTTAGCATGTTGTCAATAACTATGATTGATTTAGTTTGATGGAACATGTTTCGGAAAGCAGTTGATTTTAAGTTGAAGGATTCAAGTAGGAAATGAAAACTATTTTGACCAACATTTTTATTTGTATTCATCAGTCGGACAATTGTGTTTAATCATTTAAGGTATAGAATACAATTGTGAATACAAAAATATGATGTTGGGTTCAAATATGTTCCATAAATATTCGAGAGATCGAAAATATTTGAATTAATGTTGAAAAATGAGTTTGAGGTACAACGAGATGTAATGTTCATCTAGTTGAGCTACTATATATCCCTAACAGGTTTATAGTATTATGAGCTTTAATATTACTCGTTGGTTGCACGATCTATTTGTCGTATGAATTTTTTGTGAGATAGATCTTGAAAAAGATCTAATGCATGACATTCATTGTCCTTTGTGGTTCGGATCAAGCACGTCATACGCGAGTGGAATATGTTAGAAAAATATGGGTCGTGGGTCGCTCATGTGGGATGATCCGACCTACAAGTTATTAAAATGGTTGAAGGGAGTGGTTTGAATTTGAAGTTCAAACATACAACTCCATATAACCACCCTTAACTTCATATAACCTTCAATGATTATGCATTGGAAAAAGAGGGAAAAAGATGACATGAAAAGATGAAGGGAAAATTCGTATTGAAATTTATACTAAAATTGAAAAGTCCTTAAAACCATATTTTGGACATGAAATCTTGCAAAAATTGACATTTAGATTGTGGATAATAATCATCTTCCATTGTGATCGGGATTGGGACAATTGAAAAACAAGAAATGCAAATTGTTAGAGTTTTGGAATGCAAGATGATTCAACCATCAAAAGATCTTGGAATTCATTATTTCAAGTGAGTTTCTTGACCCGAAATTCATGTTAAAGAATACTTCGAATTCTTACAGGAGCCCATTATAGATACATCCATGATGTAAAACTGATGCTATTACTGATGTAGTTTCCCATTTACAGATACGATTTTAAAAATACTGATGCTGCTTAATATATAAAGAAATTTGGGCACAAAGATAGACTCGTTGTGTGTGGTAAAGGAATCATCTTTGTTCATGTATCTCTGTCCACTTGTAATTTGAAATCTTGAACTGGGAACTGATTGTGAATGCCACAATCTGTCACATGACATTTTTAGCTAATATCAGGTGCAAATCGGGTTTGTAAGGGACCACGAGTTCGAATTTACGTAAGGGCACTGCTATCAGGTTTCCCCCTAACATAAAACTAAAGGATACATAAAATGTAACCAACATGAACACAAGGAAAACCATTCAATTAAAAATTGAAAGAAAAAAAAAACATCTTCTTTTTCGCTGAACCCTGTTTGAGAGCCATTAATTTCTTGTAATGTATTATAGAATAGTAGATTGACGGAGAATCCGTGGTTAAAAAGTAAAAAAAAAAATTATTAATTTATGTATATAATATTTTATTGTATGAATGTGTGATAAAGAATGATACGGACGATCAAAACTTCCAAGCACCAACAAGAAGTCAACAACCCACCAATTACACATTCAAAGCAGAATAAAAACCTATTAATTTTTCCCTACGATTTCAATCTTAAACGACACGTTGACATCCTACATTCCTAACAACTACAGCACATAAATTTGTGACGTAATCTTCACTTTGATCAGTGGCCAATCCCAAAACCGTCTTTCTAGGTCGTTCTCCATCCATGAGGACTTTGTGACAGCTCTCTGACCACAATGACACTAAATTTGTTTGAAATTCCATGATATCGATGAAGAATTTTCCATGATGAGGTAAAATAATTGGTTTTCTTTATAGTTTCTATTTGAGGGCGATTCGGGGTGGTTTGGATTTCCGTTTTGCCTGTGGAGATTGGTCTGGAAGGAGATGTTTCTTGATTTGGGAAGGAAATCGATTTGTGTGTTGTTCAGGAGAAGAAATGGATTTAGGGTTCAACTGTGAAGATTCTGGTGAAATTGAGTTTTGATGTGTTTGAAGCAGGGGCGGACCCACGAAGGGCCCAGCGGGGGCGGCCGCCCCCACTGAAAAAAAAAACCAAAAAAAAAAAAAAATTTTTTTATTTTTTTTTTACAGTTTTTTAGCTTATTTTCTATCTCGAATGCAGCGAGGATATGATGAAACTCATGTTTTGTATATAATCTTTTTCTCTTTAATCTTGTTACATGTTCTTCAATCTTATAGAGTTGGATAGTTAAATTTCCTTCCCACTTGAATACAGCTTTGCCAGAAGGGCTTGGAGATGATTTGACAATTGAAGTCCACGATTCGAAAGGAAAGTATTGTGGCCATGTAGTAGTTCAGGTGACTAATATTGCTGAAAAATTGGTATATTATGTAAATCTCATTTTGACCGCCTGTGATTGCAAAAAGTGTTGCATGGTCAGAGTGAATATATTTGTGGGTTTGATGCAGGGTGAGAGGCTTCGTTCATGGCCTATATAGCATGAACTAGTTGGGAAAATGCAACTAAATCTAAACTATTCAACAACTTCAAAAAAAAATAAATTTCGGGGGCACCGCCCCTGGTTTGAAGGTGGTGGTGGTCACGATGTTGCAGTGGTGGGTGGTGGCGATTTGGGCATTTTCACTTGTTTGACCGGGGAGGTGGTGGTGATGAAGGTGGGATTTTCATCATGTTTCAAAGACCACTCGATGGCGTTTTAAAGTTCTTGGAGTAAAGCGCAATGGAAGTAGAAGTTCAATGATTAATGAAATATGGTGATTGAATTGTAGCGTGCAACATGTTAAATTGCTCGAAACTATTTTAAAATTCGGCGAATAATGAAACATGGCGAATGAGTGTGAAGTGTAATGTGTCGAAATTCTATTACCACTCGAAAATATTTCAAAATTTGTAAAGTACGATAGAGATATAAGTTGAGTGGATAATAAAACATACAACTCCGCGTATTTTATCCCTAGTTTGATGAACATTATTTCAAAACCTTTTAATTCTTGTTCTCATTTTCAACCACATATTTTAGATAATAAAATATTTTACACGTAAATCAATTTTTTTCTACTGTTTAACTACATATTCTCCAAACAATTACTATTCAAAATTTCATTTTCTTAAAATAATGGTTGTCAAATAAGGGTTTACGTGATAAAAATAAAACGGGTTATTATCACAAAACGTCCATACATTTGAAGTTTATTATGGAAAACATCTCATTTTTTTATTTTTTATTTTGCATTTTCACCCATATTTCCACTTTATTGCGGAAATCATCATTTTTATCCAATTTCTAAATAAAAAGTTGTGAAATAACTAATATACCATTCTATTTAAATAAAAAAAGAAAATCAAAGAACTAACTGCAAACATACTCTCGATTTCTTTTTTTTTTTTTAAGTGCAAACGAGTTCCAAATGAGGGTATGTTTATCATTTCATAACTTTTTATTCAAAAATTGATAAAATGATGATTTTCGCTAGGGTTAGACATGGTCCGGTACCAAAATTCTTGAGTATTTAATAAATAAAACTGTTCCGGTTCGGTTCGTACCATAATTATTATTTTTAACATTTACACAAACACTACATAAATACAACTAATGACATGTTCATTCGTAGTTTCGATAAACAGTTGGAGAGGGAAAGTCAGACTCGACAGTCAACAGCTTCAATTTGGACATGTAGATGTAGATTTTCAATTTCTCAAATGATTTGGAGTTAGTCGACATGTGTTTACCGAATGAAAGTATGAAATTAGAAAGGGAATGATAAAAACTTAAAAATGTCTAGATCTTGGACTAATAATAAAATTAATAATTAGGTCAAAAAATTGAATTTAGAAATTGGATTGGACTAGTTAGGCATGAACTTGGCTTGAGAGTTGGAGCATTAATCACTAAATTAGTTAATTTGTTTGGAAGGAATTAAAATAATTTAATTAATTCAATATAAAAAAATAAAAATAATTATTTAGATTCGGTTATTCGATTTTTTGTCTAGAATCGAGAACCGAACTAAACCCACTAGTTCTCGATTCAAATACATATTCGAATATTTAACTTATAAAAAATCGCACGATTCAGTTCGGAAGTTTAGTCCAAACCTAATTTTCGCAATCAAAGTAAAAATAAGGGTGAAAATGTAAAAACAATAAAAACATAGGAAGGTTTTGCACTATGAACTCGTGACGGCTAATAACCCAAAATAAAACTAACTCCTGGACCGACTTATAAAATGATTAAACTCTTGTTTGGTATTTATTAAAATCAAAATTTTATTAGAATTTGTTAAAAGTTGATGAAATATATTGTTAAAATTAATTGTTGATTTTAACTTAAAACTTTAATTGAATTTTAATTCAACCCAAACATGGGCTAAATCGGCACATACAACAATACATGAGTGTTTGAGCCACATTATTTTGGAAGGATGTATTTTGAAATAGTAGATTGATGAAAAATGTGTGCTTGAAAAAAATGAAAAAGTTATTAATGTGATGAAAAATATTATTTTATTGAAAAATGTGTGATTAAAAATGAGTAGAAAAATAAGACTGAAAATTTTAACGGGAAGGAAAAAGCGGCGTGACATAAGAGGACTGTCACGAATAATTGATAGGCCCCAAACCACACAGCAAACCAAAGCACTCGCATTTCACTTCACGCAGAACAACGAATATAAACACCATCTGCCATCGCCAGCTGAAATTCACCATCATAAAACGAGAGCCATGAATTGGAACTCATCGAACCCTCCACCTCCACCTCCGCCTGCAGATGGGCCGGGCAAGAAGGTCCGAAAGCCCTACACCATAACTAAATCCAGAGAAAGCTGGAGCGAAGAAGAGCACGACAAGTTCCTCGAAGCCCTCCAATTGTGAAGTTCCTCTTTTCTTCGTTTTCATGTGTTTGTTTGGTGTCTTACCAATTAATCAGCACCTAATATTTATTTGATTATGCTTTTTTTCATGAAAAATATAGTAATAATTGTTGACTTTAAACTTCATGAGCTTGTTTGTTGGTGTTATCTGTTAATACGCGGTTAATAGTGGCGCAACTTACTGAAGCTCAGCTCTCTGTTTTTTTCCTGGGGTGTGCAGGTTTGATCGTGATTGGAAGAAAATTGAAGATTTTATTGGTTCAAAGACAGTCATTCAGGTGCTGTTTTTCGAGGCATCATTTAAGATGGTGCCTAGTGTGCAATTTTGAGTTTTTAATTTCACTGATATAGATAAAACATGGAGTATGTTACACTGATGGGACATCAGGAACCTTGAGATTGGTAAAAGTAGGTTTTATGTGGCCATAGAATTGGATTCTTTATAAGGTCGATCGAATTTGGAGGGTTCCTATTCTAATTCCAATTCCAAGGTTCCGATTGCTTGCTCTTCTTTTCTCTAAATCCCAGTATACCCTTGCTCATTTTTCTTCCCCATCTCTTATTTTTCCTCACCCTAGCCTACTCCATTGATCTAGAGATGAAAGTTGAAAGGTTTTGAATTGCGATTTGAATTTCTTTGCCTGCCACCTTGTGACTGTACATCGCGTGCCCATTTTCCACCTTCTTAAAGTGAATTTGTGTGGCTTATAAATAAATTTTGTTGATTTTTAAAAAATATAGGCTTGAGAATTAGAAATTTGACTCTAAATATTATAATTTTTATTAAAGAAGTAAAAGGCAGAAGATAACGATTTTGGTTAATAGAGAAAACAAATAAACTGAAGTTGGTGGTGTTGAGAATTTACTTAATGATGCACTGCGAAAATAAAACAATTTTTCAATTCTCACCAAGGATTTGCTTTGTGTTTAGATAGAAACTGTGTTTAGAATAATACATTTGATGAATTCTGCAAACTCTTTTGCTGATTCTCGAACACGAACAATCACGAATTGAAATCCACATCTATCCAATTGTTCAGCTTCCAATGGTGATTCACACAGGGAACAAGAATGACGAGTTGGATTTTTTTTTCTTGTGCTAGCAAGAATAATGAATTTTTTCTCATACTGTTTTCAAACTCTAGCAGCTTATTAATACAAGTCCAAGCGGGCTTGGCCCATCTCTTAAATTTAACTCGGTCCAACATTTAATTAATCAAATTAATTAAATCGGTCTATGAATTAATTATTCCAATTAATTAATTCGGGTCTATTAATAAGCAACTCAATTAATTAATTATCTAATACTTGTCAATTAATTAATTTGTAAATATCATTATTCTGGTTCTCTTTTGTGTGTGACCCATCATGTTCCTGATCATAGTACCTAACAACGTGAATTATTATTTTGATATGATCAAAATCAATAAATTAAAATACCCATTTTAATTTATCATCAATTCACATCCGTCGTCCTAGCCTGACATCTAGTAACATGTCAGGGCAATACATGTGACGAAAAATGTCACGTGGTATGACAAAATCAAACTTGTTTGTTTACCGTGAAACTATAATTTTTTCGTCAATATGATCTGATCAATTACGAAATATGAATGTGTTAATCTCAATTATCGATCATATCTTTTATCCCACTGTTAAGTCGATGTAAGTCGAAAACTCCTTTTTGACTTATGAGTTCACCTTGGCCAATAATTTCATTATCAACTTAACTAGATAAAATATAGATCATAATCTCTTACTATCTAAGAGTAACGAATTCTCTATTGATCATCCATAACCTTCATACATACCCGAACGATGCCGTATTAGCGACCATTGGCAGAGTAACATCCAACATTACCGAAGTAGAATGTCCTCATATAAAGTACTATGATGACCTCGAGTCAAATGACCAATTCCACTACCGAACGTTAGAGATTAATCACAAACACTTAGATAGTTATCTATGTGGAATCTCCCAGCGGGTTTCCAATGTTTTGTTCTATAACAAAATATCAACGTGTTCATTCAAGCGTTACCACACTTTAACTTGTGAGATCAGCTACTTACTTCACAAGTAAGAAATGACACACGTGATAGTCTATCCGTAATAAAGATATATGTATCTCGTCATTACATACGACCACAGACGATTTAAGATTTAGTCATATGTAATTTGTATCTTACAATCGCAATTCCTTGTGATTAACAAATCACCACGATTTGAATCTACGGATTCTATTATTTAATTTATTAGAATATTAATTCAATTAAATAATAGATCTTGCCGCAAGTATGCATCGATTGTATATATTAAAAGGGTTTATGTCCAAATTGATTAGATTTAGGGCATAACACTTATAGGTGGACCAGTAAAGCTTTTCATTTTATGATTTATGGAAATCATTGGATGATTTGGTCCAACAAAGGAGACGGCGAAGAATGGGCTAGAGGTTCTTCATGTAGTTTCTTGTACTTTTTATGTCGAGATTTGATTGGTGTTCAGTGCATCGCATTGTTGGTACAAGATCAGATTTTCACCTGAATTCTGCCTTACTCGAGACACTAGGATCTATTCCCACAGTTACCGCTCGAGACCTCCTGAGTAACTCCCAAGGTCCAGCTTACTCTCGAGGCGCTCCTAGGGTCACTAGGAAGTGGATAAAGGAAGGAAGGCCTGTAGACTTTTGACCCTTAAAATTGGCCTTTTATACAAGAAACTAAGAAGGGGGCCTTATTTCACCGCAACATTAAGAAAGGGCCTTCGTAAAAAATTCTCACTGTTTTAAGTTTAAGAACCCGTTCGGTAGAGATTAAAATCAAATTAAAATTGAAAAATTAGTCGTTATTTTTGATTTTTAATTTTATTGGATTTTAATCCCTAACGAGCGGGCTAAGCATGTTAGGGCGTGATCTCTTTTTCTTTCCACTCGTGTGTACTGTATGCATTATGCTGAAATATTTTCTGATTTTACAGATTCGCAGTCATGCACAGAAGTACTTTTTGAAAGTTCAGAAGAACGGGACAACAGCACATGTACCTCCACCTCGGCCTAAGCGTAAAGCAGCTCATCCTTATCCACAGAAGGCACCCAAATATGGTTTGTCTTCTCTATGCTAGCGGAAATATTTATTTCAGTCTTGTAGCTATCGATTCTGGCATCTTGTTACACTATTTCTCATTACAATTGTTGCCAGTTTTAGTGCCATTACAAGCATCAATAGCTGTGAATTCTCTTGCACCTGGATATCCTCCATGGGATGAAGCCTCCACGCTTATATATGATCCATCAAGTGGAACCATGCCATCGCAAATTGAATACAATCATTGTGAAGTTGAAGGCATGCATAATATTTTACAACTGTTTGTCTATGATTGCATATAACACGGTTTTTGGAATATAAAGAGATTTTCTTTTATATACCAACAGAAAAAGAATTTAGAGATCATAGGCAACTTTTCTGCACTTATTATGACATGTACGTTACTGATTCAGCTGATATTGGCTCAAAGGGCACTGAAAGGATTAGTAACAGCAGTACGAGTGGCATTGGAAGTTCAACTAGGGCGCAACCAAGTCCTGAATTACCAGAGCGGGGGAAACAAGGTTCTATTGTTCATGGTAACCTTCTTGACCATGTTTCTCTTTCTAGGTTAATTAATTACTCTAAATAAGATTTATCTCGCTGAGAGTTTTATCCGTATATCCTTATTCTTATATGTAGGACATACATTTCCCTGTCTCTTCACAGTTAGTCTGATGTTTTTTTTTTGTCAATTATGTCACTACTTGCCCTCCGAAGCACATGTTTCGTGAACTCTTTTCCCTTTACATGGATTGTTTTGAAGTTTGAACAATGAGCTATAATGGTCTGATCCTTCATCTTATAATTATACTTGTTCTTTTCTGTGCGTGGAATATGACTTCCCTCATCTTGTTGCGGTAAAATACTTGTCTCAAATTTGTGGTTGAGGAGCAACCGAGGTCCTTAGGCAGGCTTTTCATTGTGCTTCAACTTGTTAAGTAATAAGTCCTCTTTGATTCATTTGCAACTAATTCAGATCTTTAGGAAACAATATTGTAGAGGCATTTTTTTAAACATATTATATTTGTTATTAGTGAAGCTGTATTATTTTAAAATACAGGAAGTTTGATGTGTGAATCAAGTCTATATTTTCCTTTTGACATTCTAAGTCTAATTTAGAAAATTTAGAGAAATCTCCACTCACCCTTCTGATCTTAAATAACTAGATTTGGGTAAAAAGGTTTGTGTATGATTCTCTCTCTGGAACTGAATAGTAGTGCAGTGCCCTATGAATATATTTTTAGCATTTTTAGATGGAAAAATTATGTAGCCGTTTCCATCTTTGCTCTGGTTTAATTTTGGGTGTAATGAAGAAAATATGCAAGGCACAGACAACGAAACAAAAAAATTCACAAGACCTACAGAATTATTTATAGGTGATATATTTCATTTGTATCTAAATGATGATGGTTGCTTGTGTATTTGTTTATGTAGGCATTCCAGATTTTGCTGAAGTCTATAGCTTCATTGGGAGTGTCTTCGATCCAGACAGTATAGGTCATGAGCAGAAGCTTAAGGAGATGGATCCCATTAATTTTGAAACGGTGAGTGCACTGAAGATTTTGGCTCTTTTCTTCAGTTGTCAAGTGAACGATGAAATCAAGTATTATGTTCTTACCCATCTCTTGTGACTCAAGGAAACCGTATTTGATATCGAATATATTTCAACAATAGAAAAGAAACAATCAGAAGAAGAAGAAAACAGGGGAAGAGAAGATAACGTTGGTTGCTAGCCAAAAACTTCAATTTTCATTCATTCATTAACTATTCCAATTACAATGAAAAACCAAATAAATAGTAAAATATAACCATACTAGTGAAGGGCTTGTGCCAATCCAATAAGACAAACTCAATAATAGAAAACATAAATAATAAAAACCCACAATAAAAATAAATCTCAATGGGCAGCTATAAACTAAGAGGTTGAACGAGCTTCTTCCGACGTTTATAAAAGCGTGTCAGTGGTGGTCTAAATCTGGTGTCCCCTCCGATGTCCCGTAAATGTGTGGAAGGAGAAATGGGCAAAGGAAGATCTTGCTGACTCTGATAGAGTTCCAATAAATCTGGGTCAAGCTGCTGGAATGTCTATCTAGTAATCTATGTACAGTCAGACTCAGGGCGATCAACCAACAAGAAAGCGTTGAACCTCTCCATATTTAGTCAACACAATCTGTTCATCTAAAATAACATCAATTTTATCTTTGTGTGCTAGGATATGTAGTAATGGGTAAGAAGCGGCAAGGGATTCAGGGTCAAGGATATGGAGGTAGAAGATGATTATCGGAGGAATTGAAATCGCATTTATAAGCAACTAAATCCCAAACATTGAAAGTAGAGTGGTAACCAATATGTGGCGGAAAATCAAGAATATATGTATTTGGGCCAACTTGTTTTAAAATTTGAAAAGGATAACAGTATGAGTAGGGGTGTTCAAAAGTCCTGAACCATACCGAACCGAACCGTTTTTCATAAGTTAAATACTCGAACGGGTATCCGAATCGAGAACCGATGGGTTTGGGTCGGGTTTCGGCCAAGAACCGAAACTAAATAATTTTTTTATTTATTTTTATTGAATTAATTAAATTATTTTATTTTTTCTAAATAAGTCCATGTTTGTTCTACATTTTTGCCCCAATTGTTTAAGAATCTTGATCGTTGCAAATCACTTTAGCTGACATTTTTGACCAAAATGTGTGATAGTGAGGCCCAACATTTTGACAAAAACGGTCTAAAAAATTCTACTAATTGGAAGACAATGCAGAACAAACAGTGGCTAAATTAACAAATTAATTAAATAAATCAGACAATTTCATAATTTTAATTTTAAAGCCCATTAGCCCAAATAAATGATTGATATGAATCACCGACATTTTAATATTAATATCTACTTTTTGGTATTTGTATGAATTGAATTAATGCTATTCGACATCTAGTTATTTATATATTTTTGAATTGGGCTACGTTAATTTGTAAAAGTTACGAATGAAATGTCATTAGTTAAATTTATGTAGTGTTGTTGTAAATGTAAAAATTTAATTATGGTACGGAACCGAACTGAACCCGAACGGTTCCATAATTATATTTGGATCCGACGGTTCCATTTATTAAATACCCGAAAATTTCGGAACCGAACCGACCCACAGACAGTCCTAGCTACGAGCTTGCAATTTGGAGTCCACGTAGGCGCCGCTCGAATTCGGATTATAACATAATCCCCAATATTAAAATCGACATGTCTTTTATGTAAATCAACTCGAAGTTTAAATGATGCATTACTAGCATACAACTTTAATTATTATTAATGAACGAGGTAATTAGTAGCAGGATATAAATTTCAATAAAGGTATACAGCAAGATGTTCAAAGTTTAACCTTTTGCCTTCACATTCTGTAGTAAGATGTCATTTCCAATATTCTATACGGTGGAGTTCGCCCATTTTAAAGTGAGAAGGGGTGTTAAGAGAAATTCCATGTAACAATACAGGGTTAACTAGTAACATGTAATCACACTTCTGTGATTGTAGGAATAATGATGATAATGGAGTCAAATCATTATAGGGGATATAGTGTTAGGTTTGATTATTAACAGGGAATGAGCATTTAAAAAGGATGTAATACATAGTATTAGAGCAGGTGAATAAAATAGAGGAGTGTTATAGAATTGATAAGATAAGATAAACGTCAGCAATTAGACGAGGTACTGGTCAAAGAAAAATTAAGGGAATGATGACTTAGATAGTTTGGACATGTCTTGCGTAGACCAGAAGAGGCTAGCATTATAGGAGTGACAGGATTTCAGTAGAATAGGTTAGAAGAGGGAGTGGTTGACGAAAACTAGCATGGACAAATGTAGTTGCTAAGTATTTGGTTGCTCTAGATCTTCTTGGAAATGTAGCAATGAACTGTACGGGGTCGTGGAAAAGTATTCATTTAGCCGTTGCCTCCTCTCTCTCTAAACGTTTAGATGATGCAGAATTTTAGCCGGAGCTAAGGAATAGGTGATGACATTAATAGCCCCACCATGTTTTATTGATAGCACCTGTGTATGATTTTTACTGCGTGCCCCATGTTTTACAGTCATGAAATTAGCATGGAGAACTTCTGTGCCTTATCCAGCTATTGATGTCTTGTATTTGGAAAAGGTTGAAAGAAATAATAGACTGATTCTTGTGAAGTATTTATGACTTCTGATGTATTTTAATTACATATTTATTATCAACCAAATATGTAAAAGTTATTAATTTTAGATTTAGATGCGTGGCTAGCTGTTAATATTTTCTTGGATTTACTTACAACAAAGGCATACATTCTTGGACTTGTATTTGACACAAAACACTTAGCACGTTCAGTTCTCTTTTTGATATGACTTGTTTCATTTGTCTGTGATATTGGTTGCCCCTTGATCCATGATAATTGGTATTCTTCATTTAAGTTCACTTATAAAAATTTACTTTTCCATTGACATGCAGGTTTTATTGTTGATGAGAAACCTTACCATCAACTTGTCCGCCCCTGATTTTCAGCCAATTGTATGTTTTTTTCTTTATCTAAATGCTTCTAGCGTATTTTTCTAGTGATTCTGATTTAAATGAACTTGGCAGAAATGAGAATGTTAGGATTGGATATGTGGTCATACTGGAATACATAAGATAACAAATGAGAATACACACCAGTAAGTAAGTTGAGATGGCCCTATCATTTAAGCAAATGATGTCTCGGGTTTTCTGGGCATGTCGTAGACCTAAAATTAACATGGCTTGATGTGGCTGTGAAGGCTTGTATTGCATCGGATGTTCCAATAGATGATGTGATGGATGGAACAGAGTTGGGGAAAAAGGGATTCATATAGTGTTCCCAAAATTTATGAGAATCAGTTTTTATTTTTTATTTTGACTTGTAACTTTTTAACCTGTTATGTATATAAAAAAGGTGAATACATTAAAAGTAAAACAGTGGTGGTACCTTGTTAGCCCAAGATATTTCTGAAGTTTATATCAAGGCTGTATTAGAATAATTCAAGTTTTATGAACTTCGCCAGCACTAAGAACGTAGATTGGGGTTTATATCAAGGCTGTATCAGGTCTGATTTTTCAGTAATAAAGCCCCAATTCAAAACATGGATGGTCAGGGTTACATGGCGCTTACGTTTTAAGCCCTGCTTGCTTGTGGATCAAGTGTGAAATGATGACATTATTTGCCATAAAATTGTTGTTTGTATCCTCCACTAGAAGAAAAGTGACTTTCCATTAATTGGTTGGAAGTAGAAATAGGAACGTGGCCACAAATTTAACATGGTTTTGAGTGCGGGCGTGCATTTAAAATGACAGGGGAGGGATCAACATTTAATGGTTCATAAAGTCGAATAAGAGCATAACATAATTCTTCTAATGTTGTAGATTCTAATATTTTTATCAATGCTTTTAAAATCTTTACTTCACCGTCGTCGTCAACTATACTCTATTCTTCACATGAAAATTGTTTTACATATAACTTTTGCAGAAACAGGTTTTATCTTCGTACAACGTCAATACCAAAACAGTAGGGGTATCAAAAGGAAACGTCGTCAAAGCAGAAGAATGAAGATCTATGATTCTTAACTATAGGACTGTAATTTTAGTTAGCAGTTAGTCTTCGTCCTCCTTTTCCCTATCCCTATCGGCATCCTCAGTAGCCAATAAGTAAATATGCTATCGTCTTTTCTTCAGCAGTATGGATAAGACGTCACTGAGAGTTGGCAGTGCAAGGAGACTCTTTAAGAAGATGGGCAAGGAGAAGTAGAGGAGGATGTGTAGATTTCTGATATCCAGACTCAGCATTTCCGTTGTTATTAGCTTGTTGTAGCTTCATAAAGCAGTATGCCAAACGTTGTGCCAATATTTGTAGCTAGCATGACTTCCTAAGATACTAAGTACCGTTTGATCCCCCTCTATTTTCCTTGGAAGATAGAAAAAGTTTTTCATTCCACATTTTGTGGTGTTTTGATAGCAAAATTTTTCCTCGGAATTCGTTTTCCCTCCCCACCCCTCATGCGCCTTTTTTCTTGGTTTTGAAAGAAAATGGTGTCTTTTGTTTTTTGTGGTAATTGATTTTTCAGCCCTTTTTTTTTTCAATTGGAAAAAATCTTACACACAATGATAAAGAAAGTTTATCACTTTTATTGACAATTTTCATGCAAAACAAAGTCAAACGAATGGTATTCGGTATGATAATTTTTATTAATTTATTTTTTTGAAACAAATTATAGATTCAATAGTAAAAAGATTATCACTTTAATGGACAATTTTCATGAAAAATAAAGTCAAATGGATACCAAACTTTCAATATTTTTGAGGTGGAAAATTATACTAATAAAACATAATTAATTACAATTTTCAGTAAAACAAATTTTAGGCAATTTAATTTTATGTAATTCATTTTCTTTCTACCCGAATTCCTCATTTGCAATTAAAAAGACCTTAAGATCTTTGTGCCATTTTTAGCACATATAACGTTATGCCGGTTTATAACAAGAGTAATTCTATTTATCATTATGATGACGATGAAATATCGGTGATATAGCTATGGAATAATGTGATTGGACTGTTCAATTTTTATGAGAAGAGGATGAGACAGAGAAATGTGATAAATAATGAATTGTCAATGTTTCATCGTGATGATAAATATTATTACTTTTTATAACAATGTTGTAGAAGTCTTTGAACTTTAATTCCTGAACTTTTTAATCTTTTCTAGCACCATTTCTATTCCTTGACAATGAAAATTCTTCAATTTAGGACTAGCCTTATTCCCACTTCTCAAATGGAGTGATTCTAGGTCTCCAACATTCAAAAGTGATTTTATGAGTTTTCGAACTTTTTTAATCTATGAATCTAGGTCTCCATGTGATTGGTATTGTAAATGTTTACTCAACTTTCAATATACATAAGGGTGTTTGGCGGGGATTAAAATTAGATTTTTAGTAGATTGTGATATAATTTTTTAAAATGTGTGGTTGAAAAGTTGTGGGACCATGAAAGATGTGGTTAATATTGATTATTTGATTTTGACTTAGATTAAAATCTGATTTTAATCCGTACCAAACATAGTCTTATATATTCACTTTTGAAGGTAAAAATCCGTAAGAGGAACCCGAAACTAAACTCATGTTTGAGTCACATTAAAATTTTCATTTTCATTCTTCTACTCATTTTCAACTACACATTCTTTAATAAATTAATATTTTATATTACATCAATAACTTTTTTTTTTCAACTGCACATTCTTCATCAATCTATTATTCCAAAAAACGTGACTCAAACCCTCATTAAATTTTTCCAATTTGTATAATATTTAATTGACTCAATATAAATAATAAACAACTCCAATGTACATAGCTGAGAGTAATAGCAGTTATACAGTAGAGGTCTCGTATTCTTATTTATTTATTAGAAAATTTTGAAAATCTCAAGGCAATTTTCATTCTCTCAATTCTCACCAGAATCGCCATTGGTAAAATTACCCAAATTCGTATTTATATTCAGCGTCCTTCCATTTTCTAGATCGCTTACTGCTTCGCTTCCTCCCGCATCGACACGATTAGGTTTTTTCTTCCTTCTCTTTCTATGTTGTGCGCCTGAATATGCATGTTTCGTTTCTTAAGTGAATTTTTTTATTTTTATTATTATTATTTTGTGGGGAAGAATGGCTTTTACAATTGTGAATTCCCGATTCCGATTGAGGACTGAAGCCCTTTAAATAGAACCTTTTTGGGTTTAGGGATTTCACTACTTCTATTAATCCCAGCATTGACAAGTTGGGGATAGTAAAATTCGCAATTGTCAGTACAATCTGCCCTGGAGTGGTAATTGGTACGTGTCATGTGCTTGTGAATAGTCCTGCGTTTCAATTTGGTTATCTACGCACCTATTTCTCTACTATGGGTAAGCTATGGATTTTGGACGTATAACATATTGAATGTTGGAGCTAAAATCGGTACTATGATGTCGAAATTCCTGCTGTCCCTGATTTTAGATTATAGCTGATTAGCTGGTGACTACAACCTTGATGAGGTGAAATATCTTGTATTTTCTAGCAAATTCGCAGCAATAAGATATGAAGATGAAGAAAATTTAATAAATATTCGGTCACACCATATCAATCCTGGATAGCTAATTTTTAAAGAGCATGAAAAACCATCTAGACTGGAAAATGCTTTATAGAATTTGAATGTTCTGAAATTCTGTGATTGTTTTATGGTTATTTCTTTCCACTCCAAGGAAATGACATTGTGACCTAAATTAAGTGTAAAAAGATTTGTATGTAGTCTATGATTAGGCCACTAAAAACTTTATTGCAGCATAGTATTGTGGCTTTTGTCGATAATCTGGGAGGATGAAATATATCAATTTAGCCACGATGGACTACGTGCCAAATTATTAAATATAAACCAGTTGATTGTGTGGATAAAATTATTTACTTACAAAAACATTGATATGTGGATTTGAGCTTGATCTTGCAAGTATAAATAACTTGTGAACTTTGAGATTCTGAAGCTGAGTAACTAGCAAACTTTTGCTTTATACATTTGTTTTGCAAGTTAATAATGTCTTAAATTCGGATGTTTTTCTTCATAGATAATTCTGTTGTAAATTAACTGTGGATTATGTTTTTGTTAGTTTATACTGGACTGAGTTTCCCACATTGTTTCACATGATCAATGAAATACCATATCCCGTTAGATTTATGCTCGTGTTGATTGAATATAAGGGTAACTTTTCTGGAATTAATGCAAATATTGATTTACATGGATTTTCTCTTGAGGATTGTATCTTAGTTTTTCGTATTTTTTCTACTCCTGAAATGCTACTTTTGATGACATATTATCAGAAGTTCCAACTCTTTCTTCAGGTTCCTTGAAGGGGAGACCAAAATGTTACAAAATGTTCCACATCAGATTGTGCAATCTCCAGCCAGGCTAGGCCTGCCAAATCCCAATTCCCCATCTCTTCAGAACCCGACGCCTCCTAAATTCACCTCCCAAGCCCCACAATCACTCAATCCCAATCAATCCTCAAATCAGTCAACCGTGACTTATGTCTCCTCAACACTCCTTCCTCTCCTCCCACCCCTACCTAGAGCTCAATCTCTTCTTATCCGAATGGCATCTCTTGCCTCGAAACTTTTTGAAGTCTCACCCAATCGATCTCATTGGTTCAGTGCCTTTCGAGGCTCCCTTCCTTCCTTTTTGTCTTCCCAAACCCAATCCTTGGTACCTACTCCACCAGAGTCATCTCCTTCTTCCATTAAAGAATTCCTCACCCAGTTCACAGCTCTTCAAAATCAACTCTTTGAAGCTGTTGCTGAACTCCAAGAGATTCTTGATCTTCAAGATGCTAAACAGAAGCTCGCTCGTGAAATCCGGTCAAAAGATTCCACAATTCTTGCTTTTGCCAATAAACTTAAAGAGGCTGAGCGTGTTCTTGATATTCTTGTAGATGATTATTCTGATTATCGCCGCCCTAAACGATCCAAGTCAATTCAAAATGAAGAATATTCTTCCACAACTACTGTGGCAACTCAGCTGAAATTATCAGATATATTGTCCTACGCCCACAGGATAAGCTACACAACTTTTGCACCTCCAGAATTTGGTGCTGGACAGGCTCCTCTGAGAGGGGCACTTCCGCCTGCTCCGCAAGAGGAGCAGATGCGTGCATCACAGTTATATAACTTTGCTGATCTTGATGTTGGTTTATCTAAAACAGATGAAGGTAAAGAGAGAACAATCGAACCATTCATTGAAACCCCAACTGCACAGCCATCAGAAAGCAATCCACTGGCAAATCTGGCAGCAATTCCGGGTTTGCTTCCTCCAAATATTGTGGTCCCATCAGGATGGAAACCTGGGATGCCTGTGGAATTGCCTACTGATATGCCAATTCTTCCTCCACCTGGGTGGAAGCCTGGTGATCCAGTCGCATTGCCTCCGTTTGATTCCCTTCCTGTTCCACCAAGGGCTGAGGAGCAACAACCAAGACCTATCCCTCCTCCAGGACTGACAAAGGTACCAGAGTCGATACAGGTCCGGCACGTGCAGCTTGACATTGAAGATGACAGTAGTGATTATAGCAGTGATGTAGGCAGCTCTGACAGTGAAGACTGACACTTGGTAGGGGATCTCATTAAATTATTTTCTGGATTGTTATGCATTGGAGTTCAATTTCATTCCTTTCAAACAAAATGGAAACCGTTGCATGATGTTACTCCTCTTGCATCTCATTTTGCAGCTTAATTTGCATGAAAGAACGTAGGAAAGTTACTAAACATTAGGTCGATTAGAACATAAAAAAAAAAATGTTCTCACGTTTAGACTTGAAAAAACAAGTCATTACCCTTTACTCGAACGGGAAGAGATAATTATTTATTCTATCTATCCACTTAATTTCCCATATCTAAAGTTTAGTCAAACATAAACTATTGTCCTAATAATCAGTCATGTCAGGCATCATGAAATTTTATTCACTTTAGTCCTCGATTTAGCCTTCATCTATTTATATCTTCTTCTGGACAAAGAAGATCCGACTTTTAAGCTGAAATGATGCCATTGTCTAGTCTGGTGATCATAGTCACTTTATGGGACAGGGATGCTACTATTACACTGTTCAATGAAATTGAGCCTATGTTTGACACCCTTTTTGGGTTAAAAATTGGTTTTTAAATAGTGATTGACAGAAGAATGTATGGTTAAAAAGTAAGGAAAACTTTTGGGTTTATGTGTAATATTATTTTATTGATAGAATGTGTGGTTGAAATGAAGAATGAGAATGAAAAAATAAAAAATAAAAAAAAATGTCAAACATAGGCTGAAATTGAAATGTAAGTTCTTTTATTGGACAGTGTTATGATGATCTTATTGTCACGTAGATTGATATCATTTTAAAGAATTTATTCATCTCTAATGGAGATTATTTTCGGTCTATGAGAAAGTGAGATTGCTGCCCCATTGTCCAATGGTTACAATGCATCCTAATTTCCTTGGATAACCTGGAAAAGATCCCATTGTCACATACATTTGTGATAAGTAATGTTATTTATCACTACTGGTGTTACAATATCAATCTATGTGGTACTAAGTGTCATTAAATGAAATGTACAATTACATATATCACGTAATTTTACTTTTTTAATTGAACATATGGGATAATGCCACATAGACAACACTTTATATATTCAATTAAATGAGTCATGCAACTGTTTAAATGAATTTATTATTTAATAACTTGTAATTGCTAGATAGATTGGTACTTGACATTAATTATGATGAATAACATAACTTTTTCTTAATAGATATGATTAACATTACTCCACTCTAAATGAATGGCATTGGGCAAATGTTAGGTTACAAGTCTGTTTTCTTGAATTTCCCTGAATGTCAAGGATAACTAAGATTGCCAATGGAAGACAAGGTTTTTATTTCTCAGGCTTGTAGCAATTGAAATTTTGACCGATTAGATCTGTCGACAAAATTTAACCGAAATAGGATTTGTCAAGGTTGGAAACTAGACTCTCTTGCAAAGGTTGTGAACCCACCACGACCCAAAAATCTTATAAATAGGACGTGTTCGTGAGCTCGGCCACTAAAAATAGACTAATGCTATTAATAGTGAGAGAGTCACCTTAGTAATCTTATGTGGTATATATATAATCAATTCATCCTCCATAACAGGGATGGAGCCAGAAAGTTACGTTAGGTTGGGCTGAAATTTAATTTTTTTTCAATGAACTTATATCATAAAAGATGTTACAAACCACACGGTAAAATAAAAATTGGACCCAAAATCGGACAAAATCATGCCTAGATAACTGATTATGACAAAATCACTCAAAACTCACCGAACCAACCGATTCAATTGTAAACCGATGAACTAATCGTGATTTGGTGATTTTCCCGATTTTTTTTTAGTTAAAAAAAATTAATTTCATAAATGGACCTCATAAATTATTACAATTCAAAGGCCCATAGAAAACTATTGAATGAGATGCTCATTTTATATATGCACTTCTCTCAAATGGTTTCATAAACTTCCAGTGTCCTAATATTGTTTTTTATAAATGATCATCTCCAATAGTTTCAAAACTTCCAATGTGGGATAGTGACATAACAAAAAAATGTTAAAATACTCATCGAAATCATTTTCCAAATGCATGTCTAATTGACTAATTTGATTTTGAATATCAACTAATAAAATTGTAATATTCACATTCATCATTTCATTTATTTAATTTTCAAATTTAACTTAAATCGCACTTGATTATTAATATATTAATGTTAGATATCATTTTCTATAAGTTTAAAATATTTTAATTTAAAAAGGTAAACTATTTTAACATATTGATTTTTAATTTTTGAAGTATCGAGACTAATTGTAGGATAATGAATCTAATTAACAAAGATAGATTTACTTTGAATTATTAATATAAAATAAAAAATAAAAAATTATTTTCATAGTATTTTATTATTTTTGTATGTATTATCGCATTTGGTTCGACCTCGGTTGAACATTTTGACCCTTCACTTTTTCCGAGTCGATGATCGGGTCGATTTTTAAAATATTAGTCATAATATATTTTCGAACACTTGTAACAAAGTTCTAACAAATATATTTTTAAACTAATAAAATTAAATATATAGCATATTATTTATTTTGATAATAACATCGTTTCAGAAGCAAATTCACTGTGAAAAACTAAAAAGAATAACATTAACACAGCCCAAAAATTAATTCCCCAACCCAGAAGCAAATTCATGGTAAAAGATTAAAAATAATAAATTTTTTCCATCCCAAATATTAATTTTAGCACAGTTAACTTCATTTCCAACCCAAGTTTAAAAATTAAATAATATACAATTAACCAAATATTTAAACCCAATTAACCAAATATTAATAGATTTTTTTTACAAAAACTTTAAATTCATTGATAATTTGGAAGACAATCTTATCTTCTAGAGATAAAAAAAGAAGGAAAAAAAAAAAAGTAACTTCAAAAAAATACTGTTGGGCTGGGGGTCCCTCCATAATGAGCATTATTGATTAAAAAATTAAATAAATGTCACATATGATAACTACTATAGTCGTTTACTATAAATAACATTACTCTTAAAAGCATGAGCAAATGCTTATTTCACTCTAAAGGTCAAGTCTATACTCTAACTATGAAGAGAGTGACTAACAATAAACCTTTTTTTTTTTTTTTTTTTGACGTAGGAACCTACAATCGCTATTCGCCGCGGAGCCCCGACCACCCCGAAGAGGCGAAGGGTCGACCACTGTGAGTATGCACTGGGTAAACTTTGATCCATGTGTAGTAGCCCGCAAATTATATAGGAGAGGTAAACCGTACGAAACAAGTTTGATGCGACGAGCTCGACCAAAGAAGTGTTGGCAGTGAATTCGAACGACTAACAATAAACTTGTATCATACCTTTCTTGAATAAGCAAGGTGGGATGCCACCTCATTATAGGGTTTCGAAGCATTACCCTCTAATCTCCCACTTATACCCAATCAAATTTTGACACTTTTGAACTTTACATTTATACATTAACTATTGTTTTACACTTTGGGGGAAAGGGACAAGTCATTTAGGACATTACAATAAATGGGGACCAATTTTTTGATATCTTAAATTTCCATAGAATGTCAAAGAAAGGGACGTGACTTTAAAGTTTGATGAAAATTATTTCTTTCTAGGCAAAAGGAAGATTTTAGACCAGCAAGTGATGGGTGGTGGGTGTGTAACATACAATTAATCATTTACATCGTCTACTTCAATCTATCCACAACTCTGTTAAAATTAAATTATATCTAACATGAAATTGGCCTCCTTTTTTTCTTTTTCTTTTTTAATATGGCTAATTGGCTAGTTGTTCTTTTTGATGATATGTTGACAAGGAAATATCTTCAAACTTATGAACAATAAACTATTTGAATATCTCGGAATATACGTTTTTTTTTTTTTTATATATTTACTCTGACAGTAACTAAGATACAATTTACTCAATTAGGGACATCCAAAATGGAGTCGCAACAAATTATAATTTACATAGATCGACGCTTAACACGAACTAGATAATATTATTCAATAATAATAATAACTGCGGTGTAGGTGTTTTTCTTGTTTGTAGGTTCATGTTTGCACTCATTTTTAAAATTTATTTTTAACCACACATTTTATAAAATCTATAATTTTTATTAACTTTTCAATCATATATTTCACTACTTTTTATCAAAATCTTAATTTTTATCCAAATCAAAATGAAGCTGAATTTAATTATGGCCTCTCAAAGTAATACTATTGACATGATGAGACAATATTAGCTTTAAAGGATTTTGATGGTGGTATACCATGCTTGACAACGTGGTGTACATCCACCTCACAATAGTGGGGGGACCCGCTTCCAAAAAAAAAACGACCCTCCACTATTTGTTAGGGGGCTATCAAATTTGAGTGTACACCAAGTTTAATCCAACTCTAAATTTGTTGCTCGTGCCACCAGATGAGACTTGTCTATCCCCTGAGAATTCAACTTTAAGCACCTTAATGTTGTGTCATATTATGTTTTTAGATATTAAAAAAATTAAAACTATAAACTTTTTAATCACACGCTGTATATCGACTCTTATAAAAAATTGCTAATTTTTTTATATAAAATTTTGTCAAACAACCCTTGAATATAAAAAAAAATTTAATAGTTGTCAAATTATCTGATATAACAAGTTGAATTACTTAATGTGAAATTAAAAATTACTTTTTTTTTTTTTTTTTTCAGATTTTGATAAAAATGGTTTTATTTCAGATTATTTTCTTAATTTCCAAGGAGTTGAGTTTAACGGAAAGTTTGTTAGGGAAGTTGTTCGGGTTACTCTTAGTTAGTTAATTTTGTTAGCAGGTTATTCCATTGCCAAAACCGGAAAACAATGCCCACGCGAGTATCGGCGCGCGTATTTTCAATTCCACGCGTCAGGCGGAGGACGCTTCCACCCAGGGGGCCCAAAACCTAAAGAAGCGTCACTTGTCGAATCAATCTTCCTTTTCACTATTCCCTCTTCCTTTTCCATGATTAATGTCTTGTCACCTCAATTATCAAATATTGTCGTTCCCACCGCTCGCAAGTCGCAACAACCACCGATTAGCTTCGCTTGTTCCTTACGCGCCACCGTGTATCATTTGCACGGTTAACACTTTCACTCCCCCCCCCCCCCCCTCTCTCTCTCTCTCTCTACCCGTAGCACATTTCAAATGTTTCGCATTCTCTATTCTGTTTTCTCTCGAATACTGTTTTTCCTTTTTATTTTACTGTACATTACAACGTGAAGTTCAGTTATATACGTAGATATGAATCTATAGATACATTCTTACAGTCCCCCTATGTGTACGTATATACTAACAAACCTATTCTTAGCTTCTTTACCATTCCTTTCCCATCACTCTCTCCGCTCTCTCTATATATCTTTCTAGCTCATGATTCAATCTGATCAATTGCAGTTTTCGTCAATACGTACATTTTTGCTACCGTGCAATTATACATAGCGGTGGGGGGAAATTGGAAATTTGAGGTGAAATCTTTTAGCAGAGGAGTGATGTTGGACCTTAATCTGACTATTGATGCGAATGGATCGATCCTCAATGGAATTGAAACAATCTGGGATAAGCAACCCGAATTTGGCGGGAGACGAATGGAGAATTCCGGCAGTTCTAGTTCTTCTGTTGTTAATGTGGAAATCTCCAACGCCGTCGGCGATGAAGACTCCTCTTCGAATCCTTTCTTCAGTTTCCATATATTGAAATGTAATGGAGAAGTGAACAACTATGCGGAGAAAGAGAATCATACCGGCGGTTTTGTCACGAAGGAGTTTTTCCCGGGAGCTGCTGTGGCGAAGCAGTGCCAATGGTTGGATCTTTCAAGGAATTACGGGGGGGCGGTGGAGCAGATGATTGTCGCTCAACAGCAGCAGAAACAGCAGGTGAAGAAGAGCAGGAGAGGACCAAGGTCTCGAAGCTCTCAGTACCGAGGAGTTACATTCTATCGTAGAACTGGACGATGGGAATCTCACATTTGGTCAGTATGATGAGCTAGGGTTTTACTCTCTCTATGTAACTCTGTCTACATATCTCAGAATTGGCTAAGGATTTTTATTGTGTTATAGGACCATTAGTTATATTCTATAGAATACACATTATAGAGATGTGCGATCACACACTCACCTCTGTTTTCATCGGATTTCAATCCGTCTAATCTTTAATTAATTCCAACTTATGTTCATTGTAGAGCTGCTTAAGATGTTTTAGATGCACCTTATTGATTGCCAAGACATGATTACAGATGTTTTTATTTGTGGATTTTGCAGGGACTGTGGAAAACAAGTTTATTTAGGTAAGACTACAATTTATTTATTTTTTATAACCATCACTCTGTTTTCACTTGAGGAATTGATGGTGGAGACTTTGTTTACAAAATGTTGCTGATCTTCCATAATTATAATTAAAATGCAAACTCCAATACACAGGGGGCTTCGACACTGCACATGATGCAGCTAGGTAAGAAATTTTCCTGGGTTTTTACTTAAAATATTGGTTTTGAAATTTGAGTGCTTTCTGGTGTCTACCAGAGAGAATTTGTTTGAAAGTTCTTGGATAATAACTTCAGGGCATATGATCGTGCTGCGATCAAATTCCGGGGAATTGATGCTGATATCAATTTCAATGTAGTTGATTATGAAAAAGATCTTAAGCAGGTTGGTTGGATTTGCTATTAGTATCACTTATTTGAGTTGATATTTGCTACTAGTATAATCGTATTCGAGTTGACGTCGTTGAGTGCATATTTCAATTGAATTTATGTTCTACAGATAAAAAATTTAACCAAGGAAGAATTTGTACATATACTGCGACGCCAGAGCACAGGGTTTTCTAGAGGAAGTTCGAAGTACAGGGGAGTCACATTGCACAAATGTGGCCGTTGGGAAGCTCGAATGGGACAATTTCTTGGCAAAAAGTGAGATGCCACTAAATTTCTTAAAATTTATGTCATAGATCTTGCTCTTTACATTTATTCATCTACAGTAGTTTTGTGATCTTGAAAACATTTCAAATCAAATGCAACTGTTTTTGGATTTTCATATGGTATTTTCCTGCAGGTATATCTATCTTGGTTTGTTTGACAGTGAGATGGAAGCTGCAAGGTTCCAATGATCATAACTTACTTCTGCTCTTTATTATACACGATTTTATCCATCCATGTAGCTTGATATACATCTGCTGATGTTAATTAGGGCATATGACAAAGCTGCTATAAAATGTAACGGAAGGGAAGCAGTCACTAATTTTGATCCAAGCACATACGAAGAGGAGATTAGCTCTGAGGCTGGTAATGGAGGTAAACATATCGAGCACATCATAAACTTGAATCTTTGTTGAGATCCCTTTTAAATTAATATAAGTTTGTTACTTAGCCCCTGTTTGGTGACAAAAAAATTAAAATAAAAAAAATCCGATTAAAATCTAAGTCAAAGTCAACAATTCATTTTAACCACACATTTCATCAACTTCTATCAAAATCTGCTAAAAATCTAATTTTAATCTCTACCAAACAATGACTTGATTGTCAATTACCCTATGATGTGTCTTTGATATCTGTAGCTGGTGGAAACCATAATCTAGATCTAAACTTGGGCATTGCTCCACCTCGTTCTACTGGTGGCCAAATCAGGACAATTGATGCTGATGGCTTCCAGATTCACTGCAGCTCAGATGGCACCCTGCCTGTAACTGGAGCAAGGGTAATTTGAACATTCATGTCTGATAGAATTTGGTTTATCATGTATGTTATACAATTGAAATGAGGTGCTACTGCTTCCTGATTTCCACTTTTAACACT
Source organism: Fraxinus excelsior (assembly GCA_019097785.1). Lineage (NCBI taxonomy): Eukaryota > Viridiplantae > Streptophyta > Magnoliopsida > Lamiales > Oleaceae > Fraxinus > Fraxinus excelsior. The sequence goes on from CM032626.1 coordinate 6,854,985, forward strand.
TTTAGTAAATTGGAAGCTGTTTGCTAAAGCTTTCCTAGCTGCACTTATTTTGTTGTAGGTGCATAACTCTGCTTCAACCACAATGGAAACACAAATGTCAAATGGATATATAGATGTCCGTGACCATCCTCACATCTGGAAAGGTGTGAATTCCAGTTCTTGTCCCATTTATAAGGTAAGATATGATCTTTTGTGTTGATTAACTCATTCGGCAGTTCTCTTTGGTTTTCCTTTACAAGTATTTGACCTGGTTGTTTTCTGTAATCTTCTTTGTCTACATGATTCCGTTACTCTAGTGTTGTAGGAGCTGATAACATCTCAGCACGATTTCTCTTCTATTATTTTGTCCTTAACTCGTTGATCTAGATCTCGCTGAAATCTACCTCTGGTGATTTTCATTCTTTCCAATTATCATATTTACATAATTGTTCTCATAGTCGGCTGTTTGATTTTGAAACTAGTTTAGAAAAAAATCAGGAATTTCTGTATTATATACTAAGAGGTCTATTGCTGTCTGCTGAATTTATTATTTGTGCTCATTATTTCCTTGCAGTAGGGCATATAATCATCAATAAGTTTTCATTTGCAGGGATCAGCAATAGAGAAGAGTATGGACTTCCATTTTTCCACTAATTGGGCATGGCAAACACAGAACCCTATTAATGGGTTTCCAACAGAGCCAATCTTCTCTACTGCAGCATCATCAGGATTCGCTAATTCAAGTATTGCTGCTTCCTCAGCTGCCGTTCATCCAAGGGAAACAGTATCCCAACACCATTATCTACCTTCTGTCACCAATCCACTTTACCATGGAGTGAGCTGAAATAACTGGCAGTTAGATTACGACACCATCTAGACTTCTCTACCTATGAACGAACAATTTGTTTGCAGTCATTTCAATATGGGGTTCCAATTGATTCTGGTTTATTTTTGTTGTTCTTTGTATTCGTCGTCCTGAAAACTTTAGTGGACGATGCTTACGTGCATATAAATGATTGCGGCATACACAGAAGTAGAAATTATTCGTTGCGTATCTTACTGAAATCTTTCAGAGATCTTTTTCTCTCGAAGTGTGTCAAAAATTCCATTACAAGCTCTCCACGTTTATTGGACTACATTCTGATGTTGTAACTAGCATCAGAAAATTGTTGTCAGTTAGAGCCCACTCCCCAACCCCACAAAAGTTAAAAGAGCATATCCTAGTATTACAAAAGATGATACATGCACCGGCTGATTGCCCAATGAGTACAAGGTACACTCAACACATGGTACTGGTGGGTGTCTACCACTGCTTATGTTTTTATCCTCAGGTCCCTTTCTTCAATTATTTAGTGGAGAGGGGTTCACCGCAATCCTCGGCTTTGCTTTTAAGACGGTCAGTACACTGTCACTGTACAAGATTTAAGAAAGGAAGGTTGTCTGGATTATGCATTATGAGCCAGCCAGCCAGCCAGCTGCATCTGTACTCATGTACTGTCCCCAATAGGAAGTCTGCGATGCTTCGATTTCGACTTTTCGTAACAGAAACTAGTGATCCATCTTGTCATCGTGGCAATTTAGATTTTGAGTGTTGGTTGGAGTGTGTTTGCCAAAAGGAAAACCGAAAATAAAGTGGAACTGATCCATCTCGCCATCGTGTCACGTGTAGAATTTTTTACTCTTTGCATTTCCGGTGGAGATTTAAAACTAACCCACCCTAATCCTAAGTGAAAGGTCAAGAAATTCAAGCCATTATTCTTCAATTGTAAATTGTCGTTGTCAAAAATAGAATTAATTAGCGACTTAGAAGGAACTGAAATTACATTTCTTTTTCGTTATATTCAAGAGTTCTTATATGTTTTCACACTCTTTGGAGATTCTCAAGATAGTTAAATTCTTTTTTTGAGATACATACAAGATTTGTCTATCACATGCATACTATTTAAATGAACGATTGCAAGAACTGAATTGATGTTGGAATTTGTAAACTTTAACGTCATATCGAATCAAACGATCTTATTTAAAAATTTAAATTGTTATCCTATATTCTCTCTGCTGTTTGTTTTTAATCTGAATTATTAACTAGAAAACAAGTACCTTGGAATTAGAAAGAATTATTGGTACTTTACTTTTGACAAAGAGAGTGTTGGATGTTTTACTCTAATGGCTGATAGCTGTGCCCCTCAATCTGTACCAACCCTCAATGGAAAGAATAATGTGGGCAGCTGACAGGTGAGGTGACAGCATTTGATTGAGCGTGTATTTTTTTCTTCAAATTATCCAATTACATACCGACGTATGTCCTCCTATAGTTGAACCTCTCAATGCGACATAGCTCTAATGGAAACTACTTGAAAACACACAATACATATGGCTATCAGTAGGCCATGTGTATGACTCGTCATTTTTTTCTTCTTCTTTTTTGCCTATAATTGTTCGTGAATTCTTCTTAGGGTCCATTTGATAGGTTATTTCCATTTTTCAACTTTTGTAGTGTTTGAACTTTTAAAAATATCTTAACTTATGATCTGTTTGATTGTAAAGATGGAAAATGGATGGAAAGAAAATGTTTTACTGGGAATTGAATTGCCTAGAATTTGTTTTACTGGGAATTGTAATTAATTGTGTTTGGTTGGTATAATTTTCTACCACGAAAATGTTGAAAGTTTGGTGTCCGTTTGACTTCATTTTTTATAAAAATTGTCCATTAAAGTGATAATTTTTTCTACCAATACGTCTAAAATTTATTTCAATTACCAAAAAGTAAAAAAAAAAAAATTAAACAATTAGAAAAAATTACCATATTCGTTTGACTTTGTTTTGTATAGAAAATGTCAACAAAAATGAATATTCTTTTTACAATGGTTGATAGAGTTGGTTGTCATTGTTTAAAAAAAAACAAAAAAAAGGTGGAAAATATTCTCACACTTATTAGGTGAAAAAACATTTTTCATCATTTGTGCATCAAAGGGTTGTACTTAGGAAATGGGAGGAAAATATTTTCCGTGAAAAATTTAACCTATCAAACAGTCAAAAAGTGGAAGTATGAAAATCCATGGAAAATTCCGTCAAATCAAACGGACCCTAACTGTTCGTGAATTCTTCTTAGGATCCGTTTGATAGGTTATTTCCATTTTTTAACTTTTGCAGTATTTGATAAGCAAATTTTTTTCAGAGAATTATTTTCAAACTTTTCAAATTTTCTACGTTTTTTAGGAAAATAAATTCTTGATATTTTGGTAGGAAAATATTTTTCAGTTTTTTTTTTTCAATTGGAAAAAATTCTAAACACAATGGTAAAAAAAAATCACTTTTATTGACAATTTTCATGCAAAATAAAGTCAAACAAATGATATTGGTATGATTTTTTTTTTCAATTTTTTTATTTTTTTTTGGCAATTGAAACAAATTATAGACACAATGATAGAAAATATTATCACTTTAATGGACAATTTTCATAAGAAAATGAAGTCAAACGGACACCAAATTTTCAACATTTTCCATGAAAATTTATATCAATCAAACACAATTAATTACAATTCTCAATAAAATAATTTCTAGGAAAGTCTTTTCCATGTAAAACATTTTCTTTCCACCCATTTTCCAACTTTATATCAAACGGACCCTTAGACTTTTCGATGAACGTTTTCTATAAAACATTTTATAGTGAAAAAGATCTTCTTTTTTCCAACTCAAGACGAAGTAAATACTAAACGTAATAGAGAAATGTGTAATAAAATTTATATGTTATCTAACTCAATATAATCATATCCAATTCAGATTACAAAATATTTAGATATTATTTTTTGTTGAAAAATATGATAGTGAAAAGATTGTTCGTAAAAATCAAACTAACGAGTTCTGAGTTTTTATTTCGACATATAAACTGTGCCAGACGAGTCATAAAATAAATGAGATTTCAATTTTCTAATAAAATTTGTAAAAAAGGGAAAATTTTATAATTAAGAGGCTTAATTTAGAGATGACAATGGGGCGAGTTCGAGGCGGGGCATCCCATCCCTGCCCCACCTTAGACAGGACGGGGTAGGTCTGGGCGAGGCTGTTTTCCTCCTAGTTTCCCGACCCTTTTATATTTTTTTTTTCAATTAACTATTTTTTTTTCTTTTGTTCTTTTTTTGTAATTTGTAATAAAGTTTTTTTTTTAATCTTCATAGTCAGGTTCGGGATGGGGCATCCCCACCCATGACCCACGACGAGGCGGCTATCCCCTCCTCGCCCCGCCTTGCCCTGCCCTGCCCCTCCAACCCATCGGGACGGGGTTTTTTTGCCACTACTAGTTTAGTTTCACTCATTTCAAATTTAAGATGTAAGGTTTAAAATTTCAGATTTTTTTAAGGTTTAAAATTTCAAATCTCAATTTAAAAAAAATTATAAAATAATTGAACATCTATTTTATTAATTAAATATATTAAGGTCACAATTTCATATAATTTGGTCACAAATTATATATAATTGGTCACAAATCACAAATTTTACACGTCACAATTCAAAAATTTATTAGGTCACGATTTGTTCATTAGTTACGAATAAAAAATTGAAACGTCACAAATTATTTTACGGTCACAATTCAAAAATTTAATGTCATGATTTGTTCATCGGTCACAAATCAAATATTTATAAATGACAAATTAATTTACGATCATGAATTTGGAATTTTATAGGTCTCAATTTTTTTATCGATCATAATAAAAAAATAGAAACGTCGCAACTTATTCATCTGTAAAAAATTTCAAACATTATAAGTCACAACTGAATAGACAGTCATAAGTTATCAAATTATCGGTCATGCATGATTTTTTGTTACACATTATCGAATTTTAAGGTCACATTTTAATATTTAGTCACAATAAACGAAATAATTGGTCACGATCAATCAAATCATACGTGACCACAATCAACACTTGTAACCACCACATCACCACTGCCGCAACCTTATCGCCGTCGAAACCATCACTACCACCTCCCAACAACGAAATCATCGCTTCAAACACCACAGTCGAAGTCGTCACCACCACCACCATGCCAAACAATCAACATCACCACCCAAACACCACTGAGACCACCAGACCACCAACAACAACCACCATCCTAAAATCATTAAAATCGGGAACCACCAATGCCCATCCAACTAGATAAGAAGAAGAAGAATAATAATAATAATAATAATAATAAATTTATCATCACCGTGATCTGCGCCTCTACAGCCGCAAACTCCATCGATGCAACCGCCATCTAGGTCGTTACAGGAGTGATCTGCAGAGGAACCTCTTTGCCCAACACCACTCTGCAGCAATATTGCCGCTACAGTTCACCACTACACAACGCCATATACACAAATCACCAACGCCCACCATAGATTAATTTTTTTCTATCACACACATAGAGATCACATTTGCATAATGATGTAGTGCCCCTCATAGCATTATCGCCCCTCATATCGCGGACCACCCAGTGCGGCTACACTCAAGGCGTCGATGTAGCGAACCACCACTCCAATAGAATGGATCGAGGCAACGCTCAAACCGCCGTACAAAACAAAATCCAAATCGGATCGAGATGGCACTACAATCAAATCACCAAACAAAGCAAAACTCCAGCAGATCAACTACATTGACGAGCAACGTTCGTCGCTGTGAGCATTGGTGTCATGCCAATGCCAGTGCCAATGATGACAACGAGCGAGATGAGAGGTAGAGAGAATGAAAATTTAGGGTTTGGGAAAATGAGGTAGGGTCGCCGGAGCAAGCTTTGTTTTATTTGTTGATGTCGAAGCCGGAGAGAGGAGGAAGATATGGGTAATGATTTGACATTTTAGGATTTTTAGGGTTTATGTTGTATTAAAGATTTGAATTAATGTCTGATTTTTGTATAAATAAAGTTTATATTTGATTTTTGAAATTGAATTTTTAAAATTCTGGTTTTGTATAATTTCTACAAAAAATTATTCTAGTCATGAAACACAAATGGCACAAATGTAAGGGCCGATTTGTGCTTAACTATGACCCACCCTCCGGCCCAAAACTAATTCCTTCGGCCCAATACTAGCCCAAACAGTTATGGATCTCATCACAACCCACAAGTTTTCTAAACGTGTCCGCTAACAATAGATGAGTTCCACAACGAGTCCACAGTGCGGCCCACCAACCACAATGCGACGAATGAGCATGTTCTAGACCGTTACACCGCGATCACAGAGAAAATCTAGGAGAACCCACTACCTGACCGTACAGGCATTTACACGTTATTTTTTCATTTAAAAAATAAAAAATTCCAACTTAAAAAAACTGAAGTTTCTCCATTTCTCCGCTCTCCTGTATATTCATTCCTCCGTCTACATACAGATACCACTCCCATTTTGGTTCATCAGATTTTCAAAGGTTTGTAATTGCCTCTGCTCAGATATGATTTTCACGCAGTTGAGTGATTTGATTTGAGCTGATTATTGTGTATTATGTCCTTGATATTATTTCTATTCTAGTTGAAATTGATCGGCGAATCATAGCGATGGTGAAGAGCTATCCAGCAGTAAGTGAAGAGTACCAGAAGGCAGTTGAAAAATGCAAGAAGAAACTCAGAGGTTTCATAGCTGAGAAACACTGTGCTCCGATCATGCTTAGATTGGCGTAAGTTCATCCAGTTTATTATTTATACAATTATACTGTTAATTTTTTAGTTATTGTTTATTAATTTTATCTGACAGTTTCTGGGGTTTTTCTTAGTTGATGCTATCTTGGTTGTGCGATACAAAATATAAATGGTTCAATCTTTACTAATTCTATTTATATTTGCATCAAAACTCGAGTTAATATCTGCTTATTAGCAACTGTTCTGCTTGCGATCTGTTAATGTTCTCTGCTCTGCTATACATGTTCGATTCCCCTGCTATTTTTTTCTTTAACAAAGCTGAAATCTTAGCACGGGCGCATTCATAACAGAGACAGCATGTACTGCACACACGCTTGCATGCATGGGCTACCCTTTTTAAGAAAATGCTTCTTGCACTAAATATTTATATAATGTTTTACATAATGATCATGCGACAAAATGTAAGTAGGGAAGTTATTTGATTTTAGAGATTTTCATCTAATTAAATCTCGCCATATTATTTGTTGATAAACCATTATGAAAGTTGTTATATACACGAAGCACAACCATTACAGGGTTTGGTGATCTGGCTGCCTCAGTTTTATTTTTTTTATTTCTTTTCTAACTGTCAAATGAAAAAATGACACGTTTTCGCATGTTTTAAATTCTGTCACTAAACCTGTTCATATAACATGGTTGAAAAAAAAAAGAAGCCATCATACAGGTGCTGCCAGAACCACCATTAGAAACCCAGGAGGTTATGGGGAATAACTCTATTTTTAAATTACTTGAACCCAGGAGGTTATGGGGAATAACTCTATTTTTAAATTACTTGTAAACCCATTTTCTTTATTGGTCAATGGAGTGCACCAATCCCAAATTTACAATAAGGCTTAGTTTGTTATCTATTATATTTCTTTAATGGATCACACTAATGTAAAACTGTGCATAAATAGAGCAAAATGGTAGCACTTTCAGAGGCTCAACTATTCATGTGGATGTCAAGCCCTATCCATATATGAGATCAAAAAAAAAAAGAGTAAAAAACTATGGAATCACGGGCTGCTGTGGAGATCATTGCTTCAATAAGTGTCTCCGTGTATCAATAATAATCATTGATGAAGCGTTTCTTGGATGTAATTTTCCAGATGGCATTCAGCTGGGACATTTGATGTGAAAACTAAAACAGGAGGGCCATTTGGGACAATTAGGAATCAGAATGAGCTCGCACATGAAGCCAACAATGGTCTAGACATTGCTGTTAGGTTGTTGGAGCCAATAAAGGAGCAGTTCCCAATCCTCTCATATGCAGATTTGTACCAGGTAAGTTGTGCTCCTTAGCTTAAAGATCCTATAGGGAAAAGTGTATATCTCTGTTTATCATTCCCCTTGACGTTTTATTTGACTCAATAATTGTCAATATTTTTTTCCTGTTGTAGTTGGCTGGGATTGTTGCTGTTGAAATTACAGGGGGGCCTGAGATTCCATTTCACCCAGGGAGACCGGTTAGTATATAAATTTTTTGTCTATCGTGTAATTGAACATGGGAAAAGAAAAAATGTCTTGTGGTTAATAATGTTATCGGTTGTTTATTTTGCTTTTAACGATTTTGTAACTTGTTAGCTTATGGTCTAGGCTACATATTTTACATTGTGGATGCTTTCGTCTCCCTATTCGATTGTTCTAAAAATTTAAACTATTAGAAAGATGAAACATTTATTTATTAAATTTAGTCTTCAGCATATCTTCTCACGTGCAATGCAACTCAAATTCATTTTTTTCATTGAACGTCAGTACAATTTTCATAAACTTTGCCTACTCTGATATGATATGGAACGTGACCTTTGCGTACAGTGATGTCTTAAAACTATTAGAGAGAGGACGCATTCATATATTTGAAGTTAATCTTCAACAGATTGTATTGATATATGAATCGAGTGGTGTAATCTAGATGATGCCATGCCATGAATTTTCCGAGTCTTAATTGACACAACTGTACACTTTGTCATTTCCCTAAAAACTCAAATGTTCAACAATGGTTAGAGAGATGTGTTTAGTACCATGATTCATGCCTCTTTGAAAGCTCATGTGCTAGGGTATCTGAGTTGGTACGATATTTTTCTAACATGGTATGTTACTGCACTGTTTCGGTTTAATGGAACATTTATTTACCATTGTCGTTCACTACTTCTACCTCTAGAATGCAAATCTCTTTCAGGTTCTACCTGCTAAGTCTTATATTCTATTCATTTAGGTGGTGAGAATATTATTCTGATGTCAAGAGAGGCATTTTATGAAGCACTCAAGTATATGAAATTTGTATTTCCTATCCTTTATTGAATTACATCATGTTGAAAGGGATTAGTATTTTCATACGCGTAGGTCACTAAACAAGTCACTGGTGTATATTATTGGCCCATGACACGTAAGTTTTACTCAAGTGTTCATTTTAAGAGAGGTTCTAATAGTTTGAGTACTGTGTGCCACTGTTTGATTGACATGTGTATTAAAGGCCTGTTTGAGCCCTATTTTTAGTATAGAATGCATTTTGTAATAGTAAATTGATGGAGAATGTATAGTTAAAAATAAAAATAAAAAGTTTTTGAATGGCGTATAATATTATTTTATTAAAGAATGTACGATTGAAAAGAAAATAAAGAAAAAAATGTATTTTGTAAAAAATGGGGATTAAACGAGCTAAATAGTTGAGATATATTATTTAGCCCTTGTTTGAGCCCCATTTTGGGAAAAAAAAATGTATTTTCGAATAGTGATTGTTGAAGAATGTGTAGTTAAAAAAGAAGAAAAAGTTTTCGATTTACGTGTGAAACATTTTATTGAGAAATGTGTGGTGGAAAATGAATTTTGAAAAATGTTTTTTTTTTTATAAAATGTGGCTCAAACAAGGTATTAATTGGAATTCAAACATGAATGAATAATACACGTGTCAATTAAACAATGACATGAGTGAGTTCTATACTCTGATAATACTAAAAAAATTTCTCGTAAGGGAGATTAGAGATGGCAAACAGGTCGAACGGCTCATCGACTCGTGAAAACACGAGCCTCTCGTGGCTCGGGCTCGTTGCTTGTTAGCAGCTCGTGGGCTCGTGAAAAAAAAAAACGTGAATAAGTAAGGAAAAAAATTCAAAAAGCTCATGGCTCGTGGCTCAACTCGGCTCGTGAGCTCACGAGGTTGTGGTCCGAGCCAAGCTCGGTGTGTGTGTCTCTTTTTGTTTGTCCACGTGCAATCTTCAGTCAAGATATATTAAAGTAGCTTTTCATTGATAATTAAGACATGCTTATCAACTAAATTATCGTTTATGCTTTCTATCTATAAAGATTTTTTTCTTAATGAAAATTCACCTTAGTGTCACAGTAACTCGACCATTACTTTGTTGTATGGGTCAGGCATTGGCGGGAGCCGGGAGAATTCATGTTAACCTCAGATGTAAATCAATTTTACCAATGCTTGACAATTTTAGATATCTCCACCTTGCAGGCACAGTTTACAGTATACTGCTTCAATTACAGTATATAGAAACACATTCTCTTGATTATGCAGTTGTCAAATGATACATCTGACAATTCGGCTTTCAACACTGTCTTAGAGAAAATTGATCTTAGGAGCTCAATTAATCATTCTCCCACTGGAAAAAACACCTTGGCATCCGAATCTCGTATAATTGGTTGAACATACGATGGTCCATTCTCAATTGAATTTCAAATTGCAAAATTTTCACTTGCGAACTTGTGGTTACTAATTAAATCTCTCGGTTTCAGGACAAGACAGAATCTCCACCAGAGGGCCGCTTACCTGATGCCAGAAAAGGTAGCTCTTTGTTTGTCATTGTTACTAGTAATCAATCCTACAAGAGACCTGAAATTACAACATCTTTAAAACGAGGATTGTTTTTCATCAATATTCAGGCACAGATCATCTGAGGGAAGTTTTTGGACACATGGGGCTGAGTGATAAGGATATTGTTGCTCTATCTGGTGGTCACACCTTGGTATGTCAAGGAAATATGGTGGTAATCTTGTGTTGAGTGTGCAACCTAGCACCCCACATTTTCGCGTGGCCATAAATGCAACCGCATAACTAATAACTGTAACTTACTGTAGTATTTGTTCTTCAGTCCCACTAAATCACAGTATTCTATTGCATTGTTTTAACTGACTGCACTCTCTGATTATCTATCAGGGAAGATGCCATAAGGAACGGTCTGGATTTGAGGGGCCATGGACCATTAATCCTCTCATTTTTGACAACTCTTACTTCAAGTAAGTCCTGAAATTAGTTGATTTCATTCCACATGTTTCATTTGATCAAAGTGTTCGATCATGCCCACCCTGTCCATCAATTTGTTTAGAAATGCTAAAAAGTTTATGAAGGAGCGACTATCGATTGACACTAATCTGAATTTTAGGGAACTCTTGAGTGGAGAGAAAGAAGGCCTTATCCAGCTACCATCAGACAAAGCACTACTTGAGGATCCTGTCTTTCGCCCTCTTGTTGAAAAATATGCTGCGGTAAGATCCGTTCATTAGAATTTTAGATTGGTTTCCAATGTTTCGGGTTTGACTTTATGATGCTTTGCTAGGATGAGGATGCCTTCTTTGCTGATTATGCTGAAGCACACTTGAAACTCTCAGAGCTGGGGTACGTCTCATTACCTCTACTAATCATTTCATCTATTCATTACTAGTCAATTTAGAAATTAATGTTCTTTGTTATGAACTTCAGATTTGCAGATGCCGAGTAAAATGAAAATGAAGACTTACTGTGTGGAATCATATCTGGTTCGCTTTTCATTTTTTACTATGTCGATTTTGTTTGATATTTCCGTGCCTGTCTTGTAATGTATTGTGTTGGAGGTGTTGACGAGCGTATTCTTGTAATATATTCCTTTATTCCTGTTTATAAAACATAATAGGTATAAGCAAAGTGTAAAAGATGCCATTCGTTTGATGAGAAATAAAAAGGAATATCGAAAATTCGAATGCACGTTTGTTTAATTTATATATAATTTTTTTGTTTCATTAAATAATTAATGATGTAATGTTTATGTAATTAATAAATAATTACACATTGTGATATATTAATTTTAATTTGAATAGTGTTAAATTCTAATTTAAAATGTATAAGTTTGTGTTTCGTACTATTATATTATATTAAATTTCGCACTTAATCATGAACATTTTGTACATAATAAAATAATGGATAACATTATAATACAAAACTAAATAAATAAATATTTTTTCTTCGTTGAATTTAATGTACCTTACCAAATAAATTATTAGCATTTTTAAATTGATAATCTCCACATCCATTTTGTTTTTTACTTTCATTTTTTCCTAGTGACTAAAATGTAGTAGTACAAAGCCTTTCGCATTTTTCATTCATTTATTAATAATGTTCTAAAAGGCATAATGCGTTGCGAAACATCGATGTTGAGAATCAAGAATCACAAGTTTATGTGTGTCAATGCAAAGAATAAGCGTTATAATGCGTTTCGTATTTTTAATATTATTTTAATTATTTTTAAGACATTAAATATATTTTTATTTTCAAAAAAAGTTTTTTTTCTATATTATAAAAAAGTGGATTTTTTACTATATCATAAAATCATTTAATATTTAAAAATAATATTTATTAAACATTTAATATAATACCATAATATTGCTAATTAGTTAGAAGAATTTTAATTTTTTTTATTAATTAAGGAACTAAACATGAGCATTAATCATATGATTTATAGGAAAAGTCTACGGATTTAATAATTCCAATATCTGAAAATGGAGATGAAGGGTTTTGATTCACAATCGAGAATGATTCCGACGTGAAGTCCGTGGAAATTCAATTGGGGTCGAACTGAGTGCAATAAATACAAAAAAGTAATTCAAAGTAAATCTATCTTTACTAATCTTGAAAACCCGTCAAAACTGTGACCGGTTCTCCAGGTCACGGTTGAACTGGCCGGTTCGACTGGTTTTAACCGATTTCGAGGGGTAAATGTTTTGGCCCGGTTCCCTATTTCACCGATCGAACCGACCGGGCCGGGCCGGGTTTGACAACATTGAGTAGTACAAGTATTTCCTATTCATTTATTATTAAATAATGAAATTCCAATAGACACAACATCAATGACCATGACTTAATTGCTATTTAATGGAAACAACAAAACTAATGATGAAAATAGATTTTCCGTTAAAACAACAAATTCCGTTAAATTTTCCGTTAAAACAAGAATTTCCGTTTCATAGGCATTTTATATATATAGAAGATATGAATCGGGATTAGTCATCGAATGTGGACACATGGATATTTTTTTTAAAAATATTATATATGAACCATTTATATAAAATTAAATGCACGTGCGTATACGTACGTGCCTTATTTCCATTACGCGGACAATTCTAAATAAATTTGCACGGTAGTGAAAATTTAACCAAAAATGATAAGAAGTGTTTAATTAATTATGCTGCTGTTTGATCCCCATTTTTTTAAATACATTTTCTCTCATCTTTTCAACTACACGTTCTTCATTAAAATAATATTACATGTAAATTCAAATTTTTTTCCTTTTTTTACCCATATATTTTCCATCAATTTGCTATTTCAAAATATATTTTATAAAGGGGGGAGGGGGGAGGGGGGGGGGGGTTTATGTTATGTATACGTTTAACATGTTAAATATATAAACATGCAGCTTTTACAATTCAAGTAAAAATTAGCTAATAAAAGGAAGTTAATTAGCTTAAATCTGAAAATAGAGTCAGCGAGCTATATTTTGGACCGTGAATGAGTGTATTTTACATTGTTAGTTATCAAACTACAGCAATTAAAAAATTAGCATCCGTTTTGCAAAATTATAAATCAATTTATATAGTGAAATAGTTGTGAATTCAATCAAATGTTTGTAAAATAATGAATAGTAGTTATGAATGTAAGGGCATATTTGATTCATCCAAATTTTCCTCGAAAAATGGAAAACAAATTCCAACTTCCATTTTTGCCTTGTTTGATACTTTTTTTTTTTTTTTTTTTTTCATGGAATTCATTTTCTTGGTTTGGCTCACAATGTCACCTTTTCCTTGGTTTTGTGGGAAAGCAATTTTCACCAATTTGGTGGAAATTGATTTTTCAGCCTTTTTTTGCAGTTGGAAGAAATTTTAAACACAATGGTAAAAAAAATTATTACTTTTATTGACAATTTTCATGCAAAATAAAGTCGAACGAATATTATTCGGTATGGTAGTTTTTTTTTTTTTTAAAAATCAATTTTTTTTTTTTTTTTTGACAATTGGAACCAATTCTAGACCCAATGATAAAAAAATTATCACTTTAACGGACAATTTTCATGAAAAATGAAGTCAAACAACGGACACCAAAATTTCAACATTTTTCATGTGAAAAATTATACAAATCAAACACAATTAATTACAATTCTCAATAAAACAAATTTTAGGCAATTCAATTTCATGTGATTTATTTTCTTTCCACCCAAATTTCACATTTGCAATCAAAATGACCATATTGAAATTAATGTTTTTCGTTTTACTGGATTTATAAACCATTTATAAATTGGTATCCAAACGTTGGCGTATCTCCTATATTAGAATTAATATAATAAATTCATATTATTATAATGTTCAGTGATTTTTATATTAAAAGTTTCTTCTTTGGTTTTCAAAGCCAACCAAGTGCTTAGTTTAGAAATGGACACGGTCTGATTCGATTTACGTACACGTTATGTTTCTGAAATACTTTATTATTTATTTAAATAATAATAATAATAATTGAAATTTTTGTTTTTGTTCATTAGGACAGAGGTGTGAAAGGGTAGTAAAGCATTCAAAGCTGGCATATGGAAAAGGAAAAAGAAAACCTTTTTTTTTTCATTATGTAAAGAGTTGAATCACATACTTTAACAAAAGATAAGCAATTTCGTATACTAAAATATTACTTATTGATCCTAAGTTGCCAACTGTTCGATGCTTTTCTAACCACTAAATTACGTGACATGTGAGCAAGTTGGACCCTTTTGAAACCCCCAATTCTATATGAAATAAAGTTTTCAAAGGTACGACTATGACTGGGCTAATCATTAAAATATATTATTTTCAATAACATCCATAAAATTAATTTCGAAAAATTTAATAAAAATAAATAAAGACGACTAGCGATCTTATCCGAATATCAATAATTACATCGTAACTATCATTGATCCCCTAAAATGTGATAGATAGACACAAACGAATAATTATTGGATTTCTTAGATGTCGTAATCTCGAAAGTGTAATTTTCGCTTTTTAACTTTTGCTGTTATTCTTCGGTGATCTATAATTTTTATTGTGCTAACGTAGTAGTCTATTGAAGAAGAAAAAATTGAATTAAACTGAATAAGTTGAACACTTATTGATATAAAAATGTCGGAAGCATAAAATATAGAAATAAAAATAGACTTTTGTAGGTCAGTCTTTAAGGCTTAAAGTTCACTTGAGCATTTTTATTTATTTTTAATTTTTGTAAAGTGGCGACAAAATTACGTACCATGTTGAATATTTTATTACTGCTCTCTTTCATACACGTGACAAAAAAATTATTATAATTATCGTTCATAATAATTGAAAATAAGTAAATTACTTCATTGGGTTATTAGGAAATATTTTTAAAAACTTCACAGAAAATAAAAAATAAAAAATTTACATGATTTCAAAATCATGTACTGACCGAGACCACACAATAGGGGGTGGGAGGGGGGCGTTTTGGCAATATTTTATCTCACATGATAAAATTCAAATTCCTGTGTAAATTCTGTGATTTTTTTTTCTGTACTCGGAGGTTTATTCAGGTTCTTTTCTCTAGGGTCTAGATCTGGAACATGTCAGTTCTAGGTTCCAAGAATCAAAAGCATTTAAAAACGTAAATTTGTGGTTGAAAAGGAATGAAAAATTATTGATGTAATAGAATATTTTATTGAAAATGTGGTTAAAAAATAGTAGAAGAATGATAATAAATATTTTAATGTGGCTCAAATAAAAGCATAATTTGTCATCTTGAAGTTTGTGCGGGACATATATGTAATAAAAACTATTGTGCTATCGAGTAATTAGTAGAAGAAATTATCGACGAGATATGAAATACAGCTCAACAAGCTTTACCTAAAATAATAAATATTAATTCCTAAATATGATCTCGAGTCTTCTTGAAAGTAATAAAAATAAAAATAAAAAATCACTAGTGAACTGATGTCTTTTTTCGTTTTTTCTTTTGCATTTATGTTTAATATTAATAGAAAAGTGTGAATCTATTTTTTGTTGGAATATGGAATATGAGACCACAAACCGAAAGTGTTAATGGACCAGGTCATTTTCATGAAACACCTTGTAAACAATAGACCACAAACCGAAAGTGTTATTTGTAATTGCATCCTAAATGCAGACCCTGTCGCTATTGGTATACCATGTGCAACGAAGGGGTGGACCCATCGAGTGGCTGTTTCGGTTAAAATGATTTGATTCCAATTTAACCACATATTTTTTAATAAAATAATATTATACGTAAATTTAAAATTTTTTCTTATTTTTTAACAATACATTCTCCATTATAATATTATTATAAAATGCATTTTTTGAACAAAATGAGACTCAAACAAGGTCTCATAATTGAATTGAATCAATGGATTTAATTTGATTATTGTCTATTCATAGTTTCGTTTTTTAATCCACCCTTAATAAAAAATACTATCCAATATAATTGTGTAAAATATTTCTTAGATTTATAATACACGTATATTTTTTTGTAGAATGTGCATACCTTTGGGTCCATGGTTACTTTTTTTTTTTTTTAATAACTCAAGTATCTAAGTTTCGTCCGACTAATCTTAAGTAGTGGCAGCCTTCTCTCTGGTTCGTCATTTGGGTAAATCGAATGCGATCACAATTTATACACACTTGAATTGAATATTCAAGAAAGCGATCTCCTCCTTGTGAATTTTCCTTTACGATGTGCAGATGGGACCTCCAGAAGGGTGACAAAGTGTATCATGACTTTGTCTCCACATGACATTTGTCTTCCAACATAAATGTTGCCTTCCAGCTGTCTCAGGAATTTGAACCTCCGTAAATAAACGCTCATGCTTTATCGTTGCCTAATAGGGCAAGTCAAGCATAAAGCCTTCTTGAAGACATGGGCATCGATACCCTTTAAATGATAATTATCGGTCATATTGTAATTATCATAAACAACGAACATTATCACGATTCATCTCTATTTTAGAACATAATTTGTGTTATTACGAAATATGAACTAACAATAATACGTTGGTGTGGTAAAAACAAAAGTACATATATTGAGAATTATTCCTAAAAATAAACTATTGATCTCGATTTCTGCAAGGATAACGTAGTCAATAGATCCTGACTTTACCCACATTCACGTGTATGGCTCCTGCACACTTGAACAAATCGTTATAAGAACGTGAACTTATTCGAATTTTGCGAGGCACCCACAAACACTCCAGCAATCAAGTTAGTCAACTTGTGTAAAGTATATTTGAGTGTGAGATGGACAAAAGATGCGAGCTTGTGTACATCATCGGGTTGGGCGGGGCGAGGGTTATAAGAGAACAAAGAGAGCAATTATTAACATGAATGTGTAATATTGCATTACATTTAATGACACTAAGTGTGAGATTTTATAGTAAAAGAAGAGAAATCGTTATCGTTAAATGAAAATATACGGACGTCATCTTGATGACCGTGGCATCTTTTTTTAGGTGTCACTTCATTACTTTTAGGTTCAGAGACACAATGTTTTTGAAAACTAATCATCATATATTGTAGCCTAGAATGAAAAATTGACTAAGAGGAGTTCGTTGTAGAGTTATTAAATCAATCGAACGCAACGCGAAAAAGATCTTGTATGGGAGAGCTCTTGGAATAGGTGAAGCAAGAGATGCTTCTCATATTAAGAAGTTAATCGCTTCAGATTTAATCTGCAGCAGGTTATAGCACCTAACTATAATACGTGGCGGGTCGTACTTTACATGGCACCAGGCACCTCGACTAAGGTCATGCATCACTTCGACTACCTCAATCTATGATCTTGACTAAACCATGGAGGAAACAACGTGGAGTGCGGACTTTAATGAATTTGCTAGTTAGATGCCACATGATTGATGCTTGAAGTCTCGTCGATTGAGGCGTAACACAAATATTTATTAAACTGGAAAGTAGTTGTCTACACGTGATTGGGTCTATCTCTCATGTATATTTTCATATGTCTTGTAGTGTCTTGTGCTGGTGACAAATCACAAGTTAGTTAGACCGTGTCGAGTTTTAATTTAATTAAAGATAGTAGTATTATTGACAAGTAGTGCTCAACGGTCATCGATGATGGGACTATAACTATTTTGATATTTTAAATCTTATATATGAGATGATAAATCGATGAAGCGTCATCTGAATATCACACATGGGTTTATGAAAACAGCAAAGATGATGAATAACATCACAGCATTGTTCCTGGTTTTCTGCTGTAATCATAGAATAAGATAGGAACAAAATTAGATTGGATTCCTTAATCATCTACGAATGTCGGGGTGGGTGGGTGGTTGGGGTTCCATAATGGTGATTATTTTTAGAAACAGCTTGGTATCGTGTAGAAAAATAAATAGTTTGCTCGAATATTCTTCTTTAACTTTTATTGTCACAATTTTGAATTTTTTTTTTTCAAATATTTTTCGTTAATTTTCAGGATCCGTTTGATTGACAAATGTGAAAAGACTTATCAATTTCATGTAAGTTTGAAAATAAAAATTCAAGTACATTATATGAATGCATTTTCATGAAATTGGCAAAAAAAAAAACTTAAAGTAATCGTACATCGGAATTCGAACTCTATTTCTACTTTCGTATTAAACAGCCAAAGTCGAAATTAAATTCATCGTCTGTAACAATTTTCATGAAATTTAAATAAATCAAATGGACCCTTATTGTTTAATCTTTACTAATTAAATCATTCTCTTTTTCGTGTTCATGATTTTTGCTACGATCGCTATACTATCTAACTCGTCGATAAGGTTAATTAAATACATATATGTGAAAAAATAGAAGTATAAAAATAAAACAAAAATAGAAATAAAAAACCATTTCTTCTTGCACATTATATCGGGCGTGTATGACATTACTATTGGATGCGCGTGAACTGGTGAATAGATACGAGAATATGAGATGAGTGGGACCCAAAAGGCCAAAAATGGGTCCCATGCATTTCCACAAAATTCAGAGCCGTATGTCAGTATCATAACGAATTATTTCTGTTGCCGACATTTTTAAATACGAGAAAGAAATAAATACATAGGTCAATTTTTAAGGCTTAAAATCGAATGTAAGTGTAACTGTAAATTATTAAAATTGGATTTGATTTTCTTAAGGATCTTATAATTAGTTTGAGTTTGATTGGTTTTCTAGAGAAAATAAATTTATATAAGTTTGTTGCTCCGTTTGTTAAATTTTTGTTCGCTAACAATTTGTCAAATAGGATTAAATTTTATTTTTAATCACATATTTAATTAAATTCATAATTTTTATAGGATCGAACTATACCCATATATCATTAACTATTAAAAAAAAATTGAACCGGTTATTCTATATCTATAAAATATCATACGAGACCCACGTTTTTCAGTATAGAACTATGACAATAAATATAACTTTCACATTTCTCAATATTCAAACCTTGCTTCTTAATATAAATAACTTTGTAAAATTACGAGCGTGTACTTTAAAATTACGAGCATTGTCTCTTTATATTATGTCCCTATTTGATGAAACTTTTTGAAATTTTAAGCTTGGGGATCCAACGAATATTAAATCCCACTTTTTAATAGAAAATGTGATTTTATAAAAACGTGAGCATGGTCCGACAAAGTTTCCGACATTTTTAAGTTGATAAATGTGGTTAAAAATTTGATTAAAATTATGAGTTAAAAAGATATAAATAAACACATTAAATATATCAAATTTATAATTTCAAATAAGCTTTGTCAAAAAAAAAAAAAAAAAAAAGGTCAGTAAGACCATGTTTCATCCTTATTTTTTTCAAAATATATTTTTTTCATTCATTTCAACCACACATTTTTAATAAAATAATATTACACGTAATTAAAAAATTTCTTTTATTTTTTATTGTATATTTTTCATCAATTTGTTATTTCAAAATGCATTCTAAAAAAAATAAAATTATGAGATGGCAAAACATTTCAAGAAATGAAAAGCTAGTAGTGTGTGAACTGATAATGATACGAATGATTATAATATATCTAAACACTGCAATGCCAGAGACCAGAGTCCTCTCCTCACTTTAACTCCAGTAAAGCAAACCCCCCTCATTTCCTCTCTACTCACTAAAACATCTTCTCCTCTCACTAAAATTATACACGAGTACTTAATTGTATATTTGTTCCAGACATTAGTATAGTATACGGCCACTACTTTCTACCTGTACACTCTTTTTCGCCATTTTTATGCCTTCATCTTCCTAGTTTGCCTATTCATCGTCTTATAAGAAAGAAGATAAGAAATGGGGTTTGTTAGGGTTCTCTCCCTCTTTCTTTCTCTATGTGTGCTTCTTCTCGTCAATGTCTCCACAGCCCAGATGCCAGGTTTCTCTCTCTCCACGCGTGTTTTTGTTTTTTCTTGTGATTTTTTTATTTTTTTTGGCAATTTTTATTGTCATCTGCGTTCTTTTTTTTTTTTTTTTTTTGAGGGGTTATTTTGCTTCATAATATCGTTAAAAATGTCTTTGAGATCCTACTTGTACTTGTTTATAAATAAGATTTTTTATTATTTTTAGAAACCTTTTTGGTTCTAGTTATATGTGAAATCTCTGTTGTCGTTGGTAATGGAGTTACTTGAAAAGATTTACTTTTTATAAGGTTTTCAGCAACATATAATTTATTAAGACAAACAAGAGGACAGAAAAGACCAGAAGAGATAATATTTTAGGATTAAAGGAGGCGTGAATCTGCATACTATAAAAATGAAAGTATTCTGCAAAGACTCCATTAGATATACTCATAAATGTTATTTTCAGGTCAAATCAAGCTGCAAGGAACAATGTAAACTGAATGATATGATAGTCTTATTTTTGCAATTATACACTGCTAATAATCTGACAATCTGATGCAGGTTTTGTGAGTCTGGACTGTGGAGGTAAGAATAACTTTACTGATGAACTAGGTCTTGAATGGACCCCAGATAATCAGATGATCAAAGGAGAAACAGCAAACATATCTGTGGCAAATGAGACGAGAACACAATATAGGACGGTGAGATATTTCCCAGCTGATAACAATAAGTATTGCTACACACTCAGTATTATTAGCAGGACCAGGTACCTTGTAAGAGCAACTTTCTTGTATGGTAACTTCGATAAGAATGAAGTATATCCAAAGTTCGACATTTCCTTCGGACCAACTCATTGGGCTACAATTGTCATTTCCGATGCTAATACGATAGAGTCTCAAGAGTTAATATTTCTGGCTACGGATCCCACCATCAGCATTTGTTTGTCCAATGCTACAACTGGACAGCCTTTTATATCTACCCTCGAGCTTCGGCAATTTAATGGCTCCGTCTATATGAACCAATTTGAGAATGAGTTCTTCCTTAGTGTATCAGCAAGAATAAACTTTGGTGCAGAAAGTGATGCTCCAGTCAGGTATGCCTTAAATTTTATACATGAAAGTAAAAGTGAAAAGATGATCTAGAATTTTTTTTGTTATGCATTACTCAATGATTGTCCCCTGTCACTTTTATGCAACTCTTCTTGAATTTTGGCCTTGATTGGAGAAACATTTTCTCCTCACAGGTTTCCAGACGACCCATTTGATAGAATATGGGAGTCTGACTCTGTAAATAAAGCCAACTACCTAGTTGATGTTGCTCCTGGAACTGAAAAAATATCTACCAACGAGCCAATTGATGTTAGCAATAACGAAAGACCGCCTCAGAAGGTGATGCAGACGGCTGTAGTTGGCAGAGATGGATTATTGACATACCGATTGAACCTGGATGGTTTTCCGGGTTTTGGCTGGGCGTTCTCCTATTTTGCAGAAATTGAAGATTTGAGTTCAAGTGATACTAGAAAATTTAGGTTCATACTGCCTGGATACCCCGATCTCAGCAAGGCAGCCGTAAATATCCGAGAGAATGCCCAAGGAAATTATCGTCTATACGAGCCAGGATATGACAACATATCTCTCCCATTTGTGCTGTCATTTAAATTTGGGAAGACATCTGATTCTACTATGGGCCCTCTCTTGAATGCAATGGAAATAAACAAGTATCTGAAAAGGAGTGATGGCTCTCTAGATGGTGAGAACCAACTGTGATTCCTTTAGGACATGTGCTAATAATTTTAGTATGTCCTCCTGTTGCCAATATCTTAAATATTAACGATAGTTGCAGTAGTTATACCATCGTCGTGTGTTTGGTACTCAGTATTGGACAAGACCGGACAATTAATAAACTAGATTTTGTCTTGTTTTACTTTCTTAGCTTTTTCCAGTTTAGTCCTCCCTACCAAACATACTATCTCAATATTTTGAATCAGTTATTTTCATTTGGTCCGATGAGCATTGATTCTGCAGGGACCCCTGATACAAGTTCACTTGATTTTCAGGACCAGTTATTGCGGCTGTAACCTCGGCTTATTCATGGGCAGAGTGGGCAAAAGAAGGTGGTGACCCATGCCTTCCAGTTCCATGGTCTTGGGTTAAATGTAATTCAGATCCCCAACCGAGGATAGTATCAATGTAAAGCTCTTCTTCTTTCTTCTCATAACCTTGTACCTGTTTTGTGCTATGATGGTTGTTGCATACAAAAATATGTTATATACACATATATAATTGCTGCTTTCGGTATTACAATCCTAGAACTTACCTAAAGATACGTGTGATTAACTTGTAAGTTTTTCTTGGCGGCGTGTTTTCTGCTCTGGCAGTAAATTGTCTGGGAAGAATTTGACTGGGGGAATTCCTTTGGCTTTGACAAAGTTGAGCTGTTTAGTGGAGTTGTAAGTTTCAATCTCCACCATTGGTTATTTGGTTCAAGAGATCTTTTTCTTGTCCTTGTATCAAATGATATGACCTGTAAATGATCAACATATATGTCTTGTCATTGCAGACGGCTTGATGAAAATTCACTGTCTGGTTCAATTCCTGATTTTTCTGGATGCCCAAACTTGAAAAAAATGTAATTATTGAAATCTCATTTCCCATTTAGTTTTTTGTGGATCTTTTTTGTATAATCAATTATTTTTCCTGTCACAGACATCTTGAAAATAATCAATTGACTGGCGAGCTACCTTCCTCCTTGGCAGATCTACCAAATTTGAATGAAGTGTAAGTTTGCAGATCCTCAATTTGTTCCATTATTTACACTTCACAGAACATCCTGCAAGATTCCTTGTCATTTTAGAGCATTCATTCTTCACAAAATACTTTTAGTAGGTGAGGTAAGACATATTTTTCAGAAAGTATTTCTCTCTTTCTACTAATAAGTATTTTCAAGCAAACATAATTCTTGTCACGTAAGCTGCTTAATTCACCTACACTATCATCATTGATGCACAATAGAGTCGTGTTCTTTTGTTGCCTTGTCTACTATGTTGGACCTGCGTTCTCGCATTTAGCTATAAATTCGAATGATCATTTCCTCTTTAATTGACTATCGATGCAGGTATGTTCAGAACAATATGTTGTCTGGAAAAGTGCCATCTGGACTTCTTGATAATGATCTGATTTTAAAGTGAGTATCTATTGCTATTAGGTTTGGAGCATGAGATAATTTTTGTCATTATTAATTGTGGAGTGGATTACATGCTTTCATCATCTGCAGTATTTTCTTAAACCACTGAAATTATCTATATTTTTGTATAATTTGCTCCCTTTTGGTCACTGTCTTTCACAAGAAAGAAAGGAAAGCCATTTGACATATCCACTATGTTAGAATGAAAACATAATCATATCCACTATGTTAGAATGATAACATAATCACAAAAGGGATAGAAATCAAAGGTTTGCTGGAGGGTAACCAGTGGTTGCAAATTTGAGCCTGTTGGGGTGGTGGTGGGGGTGGGTGGGTATGTAACTTGAAGAGATTTTCTTGGGTAAGTAAAACAAAGAGACTTAACTTACTAAAATGGTTAAAGCTGATATCTTTGTGTGCCGAATTTTAGGCATTAACCTAGTTCTACAGCCTACATATAATGAAGTTCGGTAAACTTGTGGTTTTATGAGTAAAGTTTTCTTCAGGTACTTTCATAGATGAATAAATGATTTGCCATAAATTATACTGCTTCAGCTCTTAGAAGTTCATGGTCACATTTTATGTCTTGCTGCTGCTTTCCTCGAGGACAGATGCAACATGGATTAGATATTGTATGATCATGCTGAGCTATAATACTTCTGTGTTTCCCATAATTTTGGCAAAATTATCTGTTTTGAACATTTGTGGTATGAAAGGCTTTTTACCCCCTTAATAATTTATCGAGAGAGGAAATGAATAAGAAAGAGTTTGACCTGATGACGGTGTATAACAGCATCATGTTGCAGTGCACAATCGTGATTGCTTCAACTCTGTCTCTGCATCAAATTACTTTGACGTAGAATCACCTTTATGGCATATTTGGAGAGATTCAGATATCTCTGAATAGTATTACAAAAGAAAAAGAAATTAATGGCATGTTTGGGCCGGATTAAAATCTGATTTTAATCCAAGTCAAAGTCAAAGTCAAACAATCAATATCAACCACATATTTCATGGGTCCCACATATTTTTAACCACACATTTCAAAAACGTCTATTACAATTCACTAAAAATCTGATTTTAATCCACACCAAACACCCTATAAAAATCTTAATCATGGTACTGGTACTACACACTAAACATGCATAGATGCACTTAGATTATTAATGCTACATTTCTTGGTTGATGTGTACCGGCTTTCGAGTTTTTCTCAAATGCAACTTGTCTTCCTCTTACCAAATTTCTCATCCATGGATTTGGTGTCAGCTTTACAGGAAACACAAATCTTCGCAAAGGGGACAGCGGAGGGCACCGCAAGAAAATTATTATAGGATCATCAGTAGGTGCTGCAGTTCTGCTCATTGCTACTATTACCTCTTGCATCCTACTGCCCGAGGGAAAAAAGAATACTCTTAAACGAGGTACAAAGTTCTTTACCAATTTTTCAATGCGAATTAAAAAAAAAAAAAAGGTGGATTGACATTTGTATTTTTAAATATCTCTCTTAGATAAACTGCTTGCTCCTTCCTTCGATGGTGCCGGCACAGAAGCTGCACATTACTTCACATTATCTGAGCTTGAAGAAGCCACAAATAACTTCGAGAGAAAAGTTGGCTCCGGAGGCTTTGGAATCGTTTATTATGGGAAATTGAAAAACGGAAAGGAAATTGCAGTCAAAGTTCTGACTAATGATTCCTTCCAGGGAAAACGAGAATTTTCAAATGAGGTATTTTCTCATTATTTTGAGTACCTTTGCTATTATTTGGTGGATGTTCAACCCTTTCTTTCAAGTCCTGATTTGTAGTTTTAAACAATTTTCTTCCAAAGACAGTTTCCTGATCCTCTGAATTCTTGGCTATTAGTTCGGTTAATCAATTCAAACACATCTTCTTAGGAAGTCCTGATTATCATGAAATTCAAAACTGTGTTGTTTTAAGCTCCAATTTCATAGAACCTTTTTTTTTTTTTTTTCCAGTTTAACAGATTGCATTTTCCAGATTCGGACTCACACCAATGCATTCCATTTTGTTTGGGAATTTCAAAATTAGAGCAGATTTTTTATGACTTTTTTAACCAGCTATTCCATTCGGTCGGTACAAAGAGAGACAAATTAATTCCTAGACTCAATTTGCCACAAGCTAAATACAGATTTGCTCTTATTTTAATTCAACAACAATACAACATTAGTATAATTAAAACAGCATTACTTAATAGTGTAATAATTGAAGTATTGTACAAAATTTGATATTAGCAAAGAAATAGTTACTAAAATAAAACCAAGATATTTTTTGTCTACCATGGTTTAGATTCTCAAATAGCTTATCGTTTATCTCTTGGTTCCTAATGAATTATTGAGGGGACTAATATACCTATTATTTCCATAGTATTGAATATGAAATTTTACTTTCTGAATATGCTGCACCTACTTCTGAAAGAGATGATGTTGATTTTGTATTGGGGACAAACCTTTTATTTCCTAAAATCAATTAATACTTGTTGCATATTATGTATTAACTAATTAACAAAGTGACTCTTATTTCCTAGGTGGCTCTTCTTTCAAGGATCCATCACAGAAATCTATTACATTTTCTTGGATATTGCCAGGATGGAAAAGATATTCTTGTATACGAGTTCATGCATAATGGGACACTAAAGGAACACCTATATGGTAAGTTATTTCTTCTAAATAAAGACAAGTAAATTTAATCTTTGATTAATCTTAAAATTGCTCTTCTAGGGCCTTTGACACGCGAAAGAGGTATTAGTTGGATCAAGCGCCTTGAGATTGCTGATGATGCTGCAAAAGGTTGGTGAACAATTATCAAATCATTTGGCCAGAGTAAAAAACTTCTTTATGTCAACAAAATTAATCAGATTGGTACTTTTTGTCCTTTTAAATAAAAGGATTTGTTCAGACTGTTATTCCATGTCTTATGCAGGAATTGAGTACCTTCATACTGGTTGTGTTCCATCAATCATCCACCGGGATTTGAAAACAAGTAATATCCTTCTTGACAAGAACATGAGAGCTAAGGTTTCAGATTTTGGTCTTTCAAAACTTGCAGTAGATGGAGCTTCCCATGTCTCAAGCATAGTTCGAGGAACTGTGGGTTATCTGGATCCTGAGTGAGTCTTTCTTTTCTTTGTCCTAGACGTCCAACATTGTTTCTCAAGGGCCATTAGAAGATCAGAGCAATTTTGCTAAGCTTAAAAGTTCACTTATTGGTATACAAGTATGTTTCAAAATAATTATACTCTAGTTTTTGGTATATGCGTTCCCTTGAATGTCCAATTCCCTTAAATCGTACTACCACTTGTCTGAACGGGAGGGAGGTTGTGTATCACTAGATTCCCATCCTAGTATCTGGTTGTCTAATACTGAACCCTATTTATTTGCGTGATTGTACATGGGCTCATAGGAAGCGAAGTCATAGTATGCAATAACTATTTTATTAGTCAAAGTCGGAATAAGTTACTTATTTTGACATTACGACGAGAGTTACTTTCAAAATAAAACGCTCTTTTTACTTAGAAGTAAGAAAAAGTAACATATCCAAATAATGTTTGGAAACAAAAAGTTACTTATAATCTTAGCCAAACACGCTCTACATTTTTTATGTTTTCAGCATGTTGTCAACATGGTTTCATAATGGAATTTGTGAAAGATTTAGATATTCTGCACAAAACATCGTCAGATCCAAAAATATCATTACACGATTCTTGTTTATCAGTGGAGATGAACACTTGGTTATTGATTCTTAAAAAAACCTCTATTTCAGGCCAAAATTTTCAGATTGTGCCCAGTGACATCTATTTGAAAATTAACTTTTAACAGACCATCTGGGAGTCTTTCTGCTTCAACTACTACTTCAGAACAAACTTAAATTTGAAATCCGTCATTTCATTTTGAATAAGAAATCTTAATGGAGTCACCAATAGGAGCCAACTTTCAAATTGGAACCAGACATGCTACTCGTAATTTGCCGATCAATTTTTAAATGTTATTCGTGTTGCTTAGAATTAGCAGCAATTGTCATATTATATATTTTTGCCATCAAATCATCCTTGTACCCTCTGAGTAAATCCCTTCCAATCAAATAATCACATCTTATCGGATTACTCAATATGATACCATATGAGCAATCTGTACCGGCGGAGAAACCTGGTTTATTGAGAGCCAATGTTAATGTTACTTATGGATGCTTAAATTATTGCTCTGTAATGATAAGAAAATATGGCTGCTAGCCTACATGAACTGTTGAGAGTTAATTTTATGTATTCACATAGTTACCAACAATTATGACTTTCTACCCTTTCATGTCATGTAGGTATTATATCTCCCAGCAGTTAACGGATAAAAGCGATGTCTACAGCTTCGGGGTCATTCTCCTTGAGCTAATATCTGGTCAAGAAGCAATTTCTAATGTAAACTTTGGAGTTAATTGCCGTAATATCGTCCAATGGGTAAGATTAGACAGAAAAGGTTCTGAATTATGTTAGCACGTCTATAAATTTGATGTTCTTCGTGGGTTGGTATCCTAGCTGTAGCTGCACAAGAAGCTGTTACCATCTATTTCTGTTTGTTGACATTCTGCTTTTTGTTATGTCGTTGTATATGCATAGATTAAAGGGAAAAGCAAACATGCACCTAATTTTCTTTATATTTTTAACTCATGTTCAATTTCTAGATTTAACCAGAAAATTGATTATGATCTGTGGAATCATGAACCGTTCAACGTACACAGTAAAATCTTAACATCTATTCAAGAACAGGTGATGTTAACATTTTGCATTTACTGACATTATGGCAGGCGAAGTTGCACATCGAGAGCGGGGACATACAGGGAATCATCGACCCCACATTAAACGAATATGACATCCAGTCTATATGGAAAATAGCCGAGAAGGCAATGATGTGCATTCAACCCCACGGTAGCATGAGACCATCAATGTCTGAAGTTATCAAGGAGATTCAAGATGCCATTGCAATTGAAAGAGGAGCAGCCACTAAACAAGGTAGTTCGGATGAGATCTCTAGGCATTCGGTTCATTCGTATCTGAATATGGGATCACTCGAACTTGGTACCAGTGAGCATTATTTGGCTATTGACGAGTCTATCACGCAGCCAGCTGCTCGGTAAAACTTTTGTTTGTCCCTGCTATTTATTTGATTGATAGGGTGAGAGATTTTGTGAATTTCTTTGTGTTCTGGTAGAAGTAAGATCTTTTGGTGACATGGAAACTGTAAATTCTGAGCTTCTTGGTTGAGTACATATTTGTAACTATTCAGAAATAATTCTCTAATTATTGTCCTAATCTGATCTATTTTTTTGGAAAGTCAATTTGCCCATCTGCCCTTGTGGAAATTCAGTTGTTTAAAGATTCCAATTCAAAAATCAGGGCTAAAGTTTCATAATTCATAAATCGGGTATCAATATTATAATTAAACATTAAATATTTTACCCTATTAATTCCAATCCCTCCAAACCATTTCTCGAGCTTCCCCCCCTCTCTCTCTCTCTCTCTCTATACTCCCTAGCTGGCGTCGTTGCAAGAATGGTGCCGTCTACAAGAAGTCCTTCGGCGATTCTGCTATCCATAGCCTGGTTGAGGAGGAAAGAACCCCCTTGATGGTTCCTGCTACCTATGGTAGGGTTGATGTTTTGAAACTGATTGTTGCTCTGCCGGAGGTTGATTTGAATAGAATATGTGGTAGAGACAAGTGTACTGCCCTCCATTTTGCTGCCTCTGGTGGCTCTATTATTGCCTTTGATGCCATCAAGCTACTACTATCAGCGGGTGCAGATCCAAATATTGAAGACGCTAACGGTCATCTCCCAGTTGATGTGATTGTTGTTCCTCCTAAACTTCTAGGTGTTAAAGCTGCTCTGGAAGTCCTCCGGCGATTCCGTCGCTACAAGAAATGTCCACCGGTATGGGCTCCTCGATCTGAGTGTCGCTACGAAGAACTGTGTGCTCGCTCTTCCAGATCTTAGTGGTGGTGGGTGTGTGTGGATGTGGGTGGTGTTGGTGTGGTTGTATGTTAACAGTGTGGTGATGGTGATGATGGTGCGGTGGATCTAGCTAGGATGGCGGTGGTGGTTGTTGGCAGTGGTGATTTAGGTGGTATTGGTGAGGTTGTGTGGTGATGATGATGATGATGGTGATGCGGTGGATCTAGATAGGACGTGCGGTGGTGGTGATGGTAGTGGCACTCGTGTTGGCAGTGGCCAGTGGTGACTCTGGATTGGATTGGGGGCACTGCTCTTGGTGTTTACAATTGTTAATAGTGGTGGTGAACCATTAAATAGTTAATATGTGAGTGGTTGGCGGTGCAGGTTGTTGTTCCTAGATTGGATCTAGGAATTGGGAACTTTTTCAGATCGATACCGTGAGATGGTGTGTGCTGTGGGTGCGGTGGTGGTGGTGGCACTGTTGGTGTGCTGTGGTATTTACTTGATGTGGTATGTGGTAGGTTGACAATGGTGGTAGCAGTTGACGGTAGTGCAGGTGGAGAATCTGGTGATTTTGATTTTTTGTGACCTTAAAATTCTATAATCAGTGACCTAAAAATTATATAATCTGTGATCGTGAAAAAATCTGTGACCAACTAATTTGGAAATCTGTGACTGTGTGACCTATAAATTTTGATCTATGATCAACGAATTAATTGTAACCTAGAGAATTTTTGAACAATGACTGTAAAATAATTTGTCATGTATAAAAATTATTATCTGTGACTGAAAAATAATATGTGGCTATCTAAATTGTGAATCTGTGATCATATTGATGTAATTCAGGATGCCGTTGCAACGGACACAAGCCCAAACAAAGATCCATTGATTGTTAAAGCAGGACCGATGACTCGAACGAGGGCAAGGCTAGTCAAAGAGGCGATGGCATTGCTTGTTCAAGCTACGGTCGGCAATATGGCATTCGTCATGAAGAATGAAGCAAGTTCCATGTTGGGGTCGAAGTTGGAAGTCCAATGGATCATGCAAATCAAGGCAAAAGAAAGTGAGGCTGTAATGTATGCCTATGCGGCCGCATAGACATAATAGCCTTGCGGCTGCAAAAGCATATACCGAAAACATGGAAGTGATTTTTGGTTGTTCCTTGCAGTCACGACCAAATGTTCCTTGCAGCCACGAGGAACAAAATTTGGGCGGAGTTTTCTCTTTTTCACGAATTTCCTTATTTTGTTAGAATTCTATTAGATTACGAACTTTTGCTATTTTGGCAAGTTAATTCCGTTTTTTACCTAGTTTCTAGGGTTTAGTATAAATATTTTACTTCATTCATTGTAAACATTAACCATTATTATTATTGAATCAATTGTGAGGCTTTATTGCTTTCAAACCATTTCTTGAACTCAATAAGAATCGGTGTTCTTGTGGCGCTCAAATATCCGGGTTAGGTTCATCAAGCGTGTGATCAAGAGGTCTTCATATCGTCGGCGATTGTGTTGGTTGCTTGGTTCACAATTCTTGGATCGAATCCAAAACCTCAATTCTATTGATTTTCATGGGTTGGTTCTAATCTCGTTGTTGGGTTGTGTAACTACTATTGCTGCGTGGTTCTCATCACATACTATATAAATTGTCGGAATCGGAGCAGTCAGTTGCCGAAACGATAGCCGGAAAAGAGTGGTGGTCGGAACGGTCGCCGAAATAGTCCCGGAATGGTAGGGGTGGTGGATGTGGGGTGAATTAATTATATTATATTAGAATTAAATATTTTATAATTAATTAATAAAAATATTTTTAATTAATAAATAAATACCTGAGTTTTACATTTTAAAACTTGACACCCGAAAATTGAATTGTGTCAAAGTTAACACTTGACTTTTGAATTTTTCCCTCTGCCCTTTGTGGGCTTTCCTTTTTATTGGGCCCAACTTGATTTGCTGAACTCCTTAACTAACTGGGTCTGTACTTTGGGTAAATTGTAGGGAACAATGCATAAACCATGTTTTTAATTAGGGAAAATTACACAAAATCCTACCTTTGATTGTGATCAAATTGTATAGATCTACTTTTATATATTTATTAATAAAATATATAATTCATTCATTCATTCATTTATAAATAAATTTTAATAAAAACCTGATTTTTAAAATTTAAAACATCTATCCTTAATTTTGAAATGATGATACTTAAAAAGGGAACAATACATGAAACATATATTCTTAATTTTGAAATGGTGATACTTAAAAGGGAACAATACATAAATCATTTGTGATCACCACCAACACAACACCACCGTCGTCTCCGTCACCAACACCACAGGAACGCACCACCGCTTACACCAACACCAACACCACAGAAACTGCTGTCACCGTCGCCAACACCAACACAACAATCACCATCACTTCCCAACAACAAAATCACAGTTTCAAACATCACCGCCAATGTTATAACCACCACCACTATACCAACATCGCCACCGCCGCCGCGCCACCTCTGTCGCGCCCTACCCTAACCCCAATCCATTACAACCACCGTCGCCAGTACACCACATCTCAAATCACCATCATACCATTACCCCTTTCGCCCTCGTCACCGCCTGTAGATTTACCAACTCAAAGTCACAACAGCAGCCACAAACCAATCTGAAATGTCACCACCACCACGCAACACCATTGCCATTCACCATTAACCACGCAATACTATAAAATAAACACAAATCCCATGACTACCTTCATGCGGCGCCACCACCATCAACACCAACGCGGCGCCTTTACCACAACCACGTCAGGCCTCTATATACACGTAGATCTGGTAATAACCGTAATCGGAATTGTAGTTACTACAGATTGGCGTTGTGCCATGTATCCAGATCCAGGCAACCCCATTGCACCTCCCGAAGTTTCCTATAGGCGATGCTGCGTACGGTGACAGTGCCATAAGTACTGCGGTGCTCTTCTACTGGCGAAGCTCTCTTGGCAGCACTGTGGTTCTTTGTTGATGGTAAGAGAGAGACAGAGAGAGAGGGATTATGGTTTGAATATGGAATTGTGGTGGGTAGATAGTATGTGTTAGGTATATAATTAATTTAATTTTATAATTATTACAAATTTAATTTTTCACCTGATTTTTGAAAAAAAAAAAAATAGTTTTGTACCTTATCTTTGAATTTGAAAGTTTAAAGGTAGTATTTTGTGTAATTTTCCCTAAATTGTGTGGTGCTCTACTCCACTATGAGGGCAGATCTGGATGACTTGAGATAGGGGTGGCAATGGACACGGATGAGCTGGCCCTTTATTCCATGGGCCTCTCGAGTTGGGTTGGGCCACGCGGGCTACCCAAAAGCAAGGTTTTTTTTTTTTTTGAAAAAAAAAAAATTCAAAAAAAAATCGAAAAACAAGCATTTTTTTTTTCTTTTTTAAAAAAATAAAGTAAGTCAAGGAAATATATTGGTTTTGTTCAATCCATGATTTGTCTCAAACTCAACTTGAGGGAATGAATAACGTGCCTAGTGAAATCCCTAGCAATTGGCTAGACCGTGCTGGAATGTCACAAGATTTGTGGTTCGTATTTCTTAAACAGTAAAGCTATATGTACATTATATCTTGACAAGAAGTTTGACATTTTGCTATGTGGAAGAATTATGGCAGCGATGGAATGAATGCATTTAAAATCAATAGTGTAGATTGTTGTCACATGAAAGAATGTCAAACTTAACGTAACTCATAGCCCTTGTTTGGGCTCCATTTTCCCAAGAAAATGCAATTTTGAATAGTAAAAAATTAGATAATGTGTTGTTAAAAAATAAGGGAATTTTTTGGATTTACGTGTAAATTTATTTTATAGGAAAATGTGTAGTTGAAAATGAGTATTAAGCTCCTGTTTGAGGCAAATTATTGTAGAATGATGATGAAAAATATAGTCATTATTGGGGCCTACACAAAAGATAGAAACTTTGAATTTAAATGTTGATGTGATGAATAACGATTGTATTTTTCATTTTAATGAGATAATATTGTGGATCAAACATGGTTTAAAAATTATTTTTTTAATATATATAAAAAGGGAGCCCAGACATGGGCATAATGCATATGTAGCATGATTGCTTCTAGAAATGCACTAAGATATACAATCATGCTACATATACATTCTTGTTTATATTAAGTTTGATAGCTAACACATGACATACATTATTATAACCAATAATTTTTACAACTCCTTTATATTACTGACCAGATTTTTGACATATAGCTTAATTCAATGATATATTGGTTAAACCACTTTTCCAGAAGAATAATGCCATAAGTGGTGCCACAATTCTAAGTGGTAGAAGTGATTTGATGAAAAAGATGACTGTATTTTAAATAGTTCAATGATAGAGTATCACGTGGGTTCGTGATATATATATAAAAAAAAAAGATTTTAATAGATTTTGATAAAAATTAATGGAATGTGTAGTTATAAAGTTATGAGTCATATAAAACGCGTGGTTAAAATTAAATATTGCTTTAAACTTGAATTTCAATATAATGTCTATTTTAGATGGAATTTTTTTTTATATATATAAATGATGACGTAGCATTTGAAATAAAAAAATTAACGATTGTGCTACATGTTATAGATTTATTCACTAACGCATGATGTGACGAAATTTGATAGAGCCAAAATCTTACTAACAAAGTAAAAAAAGAGTTGTGCTATGTGTACCCCGATGTACAGTCTGTCTTGCAATAAGGGGTTTACGAATTTTTTATTGGATGTGAACCCCCTTTTGTGAAGGGTCTGTACACTAGGGTGTCATCCTCAGTGTACAAATATCTAAACCCTAGAAAAAAAAAATTCAAATTTCATTTTGTCATTAATCAACGTTACATAAGCATGATCGTGTAAATGGTGAAGATATTTTGATAGTTTTAATTCAATTTATGATCACTTCATCAATTTGTAAAATAGACTATAATTGGTGACGTACAATAAATATTTTATCCTAAGAAAATGTTGACTTTGACGTAATTTTTTGAATTTTTTTAAACCAATTATATCGAAATTAAATCAGACGAGCAACATGGTGATAAATTGCTCTGATGAAAAACGATAAGGTCCGTTGATATATCGGCAGCGACACGTGGGGTAATCAGATTTAACAACTGTATTCATAAAAATCGACGGTGTAGATAGACAAAATCCCATTCCAGTCTCTCATCTCAATCGTCTCCTCTCTGCCCATTTCTCCACCCTCCGATCTCCCAATTCACTCTCCTCTTCTCCCTCCCAAATACAAATACTCCCTCTTATCCCAGTCCCGGTACTCACTTGCCCCTTTCTTTCTCTCTCTCTAATTTATCCTTCTACAGTTCCTTAAAAATTATTGTATCTATATCCGTATTCATCCATGGACACTCAATTTGGATTTTGTTTTCTAGGGTTTTGGAGGCATGGCGGATGCTGGCATGCAGGGATTGCTGCCGGGCAGCCCTGACGGAGGCAGCCATGAAAGTGGTGGGGACCTCAGCCCTAGGTCGAATGTTAGGGAGCAGGATAGATTCCTGCCGATCGCAAATATCAGTCGGATCATGAAGAAAGCGCTACCGGCTAATGGAAAGATCGCCAAGGAAGCTAAAGAGACCGTTCAGGAATGCATCTCTGAGTTCATTAGCTTCATCACCAGCGAGTATGCCGTTAAGCTCATTGTGTGATTACGTTTTCCTTATTTTTCTTTTTGTGTTTTTATGAATACTTGATTGAATGATGGAGAACGTCGGCGATTCACAATTGGAGTTAAAAAGGTTTGCCTTGCCTTTTTTATTTTTTAATTACTTCCGTCGCATAGAAATCCCAAAGGTGCGAGATCAGTCTAAACACATCATTTCATCTTTTATATATTTGCTATTGTATGTAACCATTCCTTGGCATTACATGGTAATTATTGCAGGAAATTACAAAATCAATATTCGCAAACAACACACGCACACTTGAGCATACTCCTCGAAATCTGTATATGTTATACATAGACGCAAAACTCTATATTGTATATGTGCATGCATCTATGGGCTGTGTTGTCTTTTTATGAGTGTCTTTGCTGTAATTTGTTTTTATGTGTAATGAGGTCAATTGCAAATTGAATTTTCGTATCTGTTTTGGAAGCAATAAGTGTTGAATGTATGCAAGTAATTGAAACTAGTTTGGTTGTTTATATGTCAAGGGCAAGTGACAAGTGCCAGAGAGAGAAAAGAAAGACAATTAATGGGGATGACTTGTTATGGGCTATGGTGACTTTGGGGTTCGAAGATTACATTGATCCACTTAAGGTGTACCTGTCTAGGTACCGAGAGGTAGGTGCTTCTCATTTTTTTAAAATAAAGACTGGCTTCTGCTTGTGGTCTAAATTATACTACTTAGTTTTGCTTTAGATATTGCTAAGTGTTGCAACTGATGTCTTTTTTTTTTGCTTTCGGTGTTTTTGATTTCTTGTGGCACGACAGATGGAGGTGAGTGAATATAAATTGCTTTATCATTCGATTTTTTTTATTTTTGTTCATTTCATTAAACAGCTTGATGTTTTGACTTGGTTTTTTCCACAGGGTGACGCCAAGGCATCAGCAAAGGGTGCAGATGGATCTTCTAGAAATGATGCAGTACAACCTAGTACTAGTTCACAGGTACCCTGTTACATATTTTCTTGCGTGCCTTTGCAGGAGTTTTATTTAGGCTTATTCGTCACAAATATTTATTGCAATTACTAATTTGCTATCCCCTGTATGTGTACAGCTTGCTCACCAGGGTTCATTTTCACAAGTCATTAATTATGGAAACTCTCAGGTACCCACTATCTATGTCTCTGTGCACGACTCTACGTTCTCACTTCCCATGTTACTAGCTAGTTTACACTATCAATTATCAAATACTCATAATTAATGTGTGTGCTGTATGTGTTTCTTATACTTTTCCAGCTCTACGTGCTACATAAAACTTTTTTCCTTTATGAGATTGTATCCTATTCTCTTTCTGTTCAACTCCATATGTAACAAGAAAAAAATACATTCATATGACATTTAACTGTTCTGATTGCTCACAAAAACAGGGATTTCCTTGATTAGGGTCACAAATCTTTATTCTCCTAGTGAGCATTTTTCTTCAAAGACAATGATTAGCTGTGCCTGATTTTATAATAAAAAGCTGATCTTTTGTCCTCTTCTTGGAAGAGAGATATGATGGAGATACTGTCTAAACTGTTGCTATTGTATCTTGATAGGGAAGTATAAAGGTTCTGCGTTAACTCATTGTTAATAATCCTAAATATAGTGCCACTAAGTCCGTACTGTTAACTTCCCCTTCAGATGGTTGTTGACAATGTTGTCGCTAGAATGTGGATCGAGAGGATCGATACCGTCATTCTGACGAGTGACTTGATAAGTCCTTCAGTAGGGATAGCTGTTGAGTGTTGATTTCTAGAATAAGTTAATTTAAGGAGCTTCATCATGATGAAGTTCGAGAGATTTAACAAACTTCTCCATGAATTTACAAGTTCCGGCACAAGCCAATTTGATTATCCGAGTTTCAGAATTTCACGCCTGTCAAGTTCCTGTGTACCTTTCTTTGTATGACTTAGACAGTAGGGCTAATCGAATGAGTTTTCTGGAGTTTGTCTTTTGAGTGATTTGCTAGCATTTCTTATTGATCTTCTCCAGTTGTTAATTTTTGTTAATTCTTTTTTTGGAAAGTGATGGCAATTGATTTATGTGTGTGCATGTGAATAAATACTCTTAAATATTTTAATTCTAAGTACAACAAGCATATCATCGAATGGCGAGACAATAATTGGGAAGAATAGAAACAAGTGATAATAGTCACAAGCTCAGCATATGATTGTAAACATAAACCCAGTTTCAACTTGACTTGAATATTTTTTGCCTTGTTCAGTCTGCATTATGTAAGATTCTTCCAGATCTTCACTTGGACTTCAATAGAAACAAACAACTGTAAAATCTAATTTTACTCTGTTTTCTATTTTACTTTGGTTCATATTACATGCTACGTAGAAAGAGAACACACTGGAAGTTTACATGAAGTCGGTGCCTGTGTTATTTGAACTACATGATATTTGAACACGCACTGGCATGTAAGATGTGTTGTATGTTGTGGTGCTCAGGATTTCTAAATGCTACAACGCTAATTTCTAGGTTATCAGTCTTTCTATCATTTATGGTCCAGAGGTGGAGTTCGTGTTCAGTACTTTGATTCTGATTTATTATTCTCCATGATTGCAATTTGTGCTCCTTGAACATACTTTTTGATGCCAAGTATCGAACTGTTGCTGTTTATTGACTTATCAGCCATCGCCTTCATCTCTATCCATATGGTGGCTGATTCATGACTAATTTAATTTGTTGATGTTTAGTCACAAGCTCAGCATATGATGGTCCCAATGAGAGGCACGGACTAGAATTCGCTCATCTTTGAATCAGTATCATCATTTTCGTCCTGCTTGAGGAGACCATCACAGTTTCAGAATGCATTTTATATTATTAATTATTATTATGCTTTAAGTTTGTTATTTTTGTGCAATTGTCAAAACTATATTCTGGTGAAGTTTGTACATTTGGGCGTCTTTCTGGGACATAAATTATTATAAGATTTGAGGACAGACTTTGTTCACTGGGAACCCCTATTTTCTGGTGAATTGAACAGAAGCCAGCTTAAAATATGATTCAGCTTTCAGTTCCAATTGTAGTTAGTAGTTTATTTTCTGATTCCTAATGACTTGTGTATAATTCATCAACATAAAATTAAGTTCATGTTTGGTGGAGAGACTGTTTGATTTTTTTTTCCGAACTTATTTTCAATAACACATTCTTTCAACAAAATAATTTTGTAAATGGTTTTTTTTTTACTTTTTAATCATACATTCTTAAAATAAATTAATTTTCAGAAACTTCATTTTGGGAAAATCTACATAATATATGCCCTAAAATGAAAGAATGTGCATCCGTAGAAGCACACTAGTAACAACTAAAAAGTACTACGGGATAATTTCATCCATAATCACTCAACTTTTAGACCAAATTTAATGTCTCAATATGTTCAATTTTGTTTCAAAGATGACAATTCTATCACGCTTTGTCACTTATTGTTCCCAAAGTTGACAAACATTGCTTTCGTTGGTAGCCATAATTTAATCAATTTCTTCGTAATAGCTGTGTTGTACCCTTCAAAAATAAATAAATAACAAAATGTGGATTTTATTAGTAGGGATCAAACTTAATTTATATTCAAAGTGTACACTAATTTGACATCCCCTCACAATAGTGGGGGCCCGCGTTTTTTGAAAGCGGCCCCCACCATTGTGAGGGGGATGTCAAACATGCTATCAATCATAGTGTACAACCATCAAAATTTATATTAGTATCTTCAAATTTAAAGATAGAAGCATGTTTTATTTTACCGCATCTTTGACATGACATAATAGTAAGTTGACAATTTACGTAACAATTACGTGAAAGATTTGTCGTAGTGTGTTGTCAATTAAGCCCTTGTTTGGTAGAAATGAAAATATAGATTTTAATTTTAACTATATATTTCATGTGATTTACAACTTTTAATAAAATATTCTAAAAAACTAATTTTAATCCCCATCAAAAATAACTAAGTGGGTTTATCAATTTGGGGGGACTATGTGTGATGGAGTCAAGAAATGTGAAACTAAAATTGTAGTTCAACGATCTAATTGAAACAAAATTAATGTTCAATGACCATTTTGTAACAAATTAAAGTTTAACTAAGTTAAGATATTTCTGAAAGTTCGGACACCGCATATGGGAATTTACCGACGTTCAAAAAACAGTATTGTTCGAAGAATAGCATGTATTACGCAGCGGCGAGCTCTCATTTCAAACTGGAAGCGCGCGAAAAGAAACATGAACCATAAATCACTTCAATCTACATCACTACTTATTTCCCAATGTTTAACGTTGCGCCGTCAACAAACCGAAGATTGTGCAGATACATTATTTCAAGTCCTGCTTTTTGTTCATTCATTGAAGCCTCTGTAATTCACTCATTCTCACTCTCTCAGCGCCCCATTTTTGCTGCTTTTGATCACCATAAAACAACGCAAGATAGAACCTTAACCCATAATGAACTAACTGGATTTTATTCCCCAAAATCTGAGATTTCCCTTTATGAAAAATGTGATTTTTTGATTGAAAAATACCGGTTTTCTTGTTCACCTTTCGATGGCGAGCAGCTCCATTTAGAAATAATCAAGAAAGGGTTGGTTAATCACTTGTTTCTGTGCAACACTCTAATTAATGTATACGCAAGGAGTGCTGATTTGGTGTCGGCTAATAAAGTGTTCGATGAAATGCCTGACAAGAATTTGGTCACGTGGGCTTGCTTGATTTCTGGGTATACCCAAAATGAAATGCCCTATGATGCGTGTGCTATGTTTGGAAGAATGGTATCTTCCGGATTCATTCCCAATCATTATGCTATTGGAAGTGCTCTGAGGGCTTGTCAGAGTTTGGGAGTTGATGGTCTGAGATATGGAATGCAAATCCATGGTTTCATTTCGAAAACTCCTCACACATTTGATGTGATTGTGTGCAATGTGTTAATTTCGATGTATGGGAGTTGTGTGGGTTCTGCGGGTGCAAATTATGCTACTCGGGTCTTTGATGGGATAGACAATAAGAATTCTATTTCCTGGAACTCTATTATTTCAGTTTACTCGCAGAGGGGT
The DNA here is from genome assembly GCA_019097785.1 of Fraxinus excelsior. Taxonomy (NCBI): domain Eukaryota; kingdom Viridiplantae; phylum Streptophyta; class Magnoliopsida; order Lamiales; family Oleaceae; genus Fraxinus; species Fraxinus excelsior. Next base: position 6,895,095 of record CM032626.1, read on the forward strand.
GATACATGTTCTGCTTTTGTGCTCTTTTCTAGTATGCAAAAGGAGGGTTTGAGGTTCAGTTTTAGGCCTACCGAGTATACTTTAGGCAGCTTGATAGCTGCTGCAGCCGCATCTTCTTGTGTTGATAGTGGTCGGTTATTGCTCGAGCAGATGTTGGCAAAAATTGTAAAGTCTGGATTTTTAGAGGACCTGTATGTCGGTAGTGCTTTGGTGAGTGGTTTTGCCAAGTTTGGGTCAGTTGACACTGCCAAAAAGATTTTTCAGCATATGGGTGCAAGGAATGCAGTGTCCATGAATGGATTGATAGTTGGATTGGTGAAGCTTAAGCGAGGAGAAGAAGCAGTTGAGGTTTTTATGAAGATGAGAAACTTGGTTAGAACAAATTCCGATTCTTTTGTCGCTCTTTCGAGTGCCTTTGCTGAGTTCTCGTGTTTGGAAGACGGGAAAAGAAAAGGGAAAGAAGTGCATGTGTATCTCATACGAACCGGCATCATTGATTCTAAGATCACTATTGGGAACAGTTTAATTAACATGTACGCCAAATGTGGTGCAATTGAAGATGCATGCTCCGTTTTTAAGCTAATGTCTTGCAAGGATTCAGTGTCATGGAGTTCTATGATCTCTGGTTTTGACCAAAATGATCGTTTTGAAGATGCACTATTTAGTTTCCGTGCAATGAAGAAAGCTGGACTCATGCCATCAACTTTTACACTGATTAGTGCTCTGAGTTCTTGTGGCAGTCTAGGTTGGATCTGGATGGGAGAACAAATACATTGTGAGGGTATTAAATTGGGTCTTGATTTGGATGTTTCAGTATCCAATTCTCTTCTTTCCATATATTCTGATACCAGACATATTGCTGAGTGCAGGAAAGTTTTTTCCTATATGCCCGAATATGATCAGGTGTCATGGAATACAATTGTAGGAGCATTTGGTGATTCTGAATCCTCTGTTATTGATGCTGTAGTATATTTCAAAAAAATGATGCAAGTTGGATGGATTCTTAACAGCATAACCTTCATAAACATCCTTTCAGCAGCAGCATCTCTTTTCCATTTTGAACTTGCACGCCAGGTTCATGCACTGGTGTTAAAGTATCACCTTGTGGATGATAGTGCCATTCAGAATGCACTACTCTCTTGCTATGGGAAGGTCGGATTGATGAATGATTGTGAAAGCATATTCTCTAGAATGTCGGAGAGGAGAGACGAAGTCAGTTGGAATTCCATGATATCTGGATATATACACAATGAACTTCTATCTAAGGCCATGGAAATAGTGTGGCTTATGCTGCATAATGGTCAAAGATTAGATCGGTTCACCTTTGCCACTGTTCTCAGTGCTTGTGCCTCTGTTGCAACACTAGAGCGTGGCATGGAGGTTCATGCTTGTGCAATTAGAGCTTGTTTAGAGTACGATGTTGTGATTGGGAGTGCACTTGTTGATATGTATGCGAAATGTGGAAGAATAGATTACGCTTCAAGATTTTTCATGTTAATGCCAGTACGGAATGTATATTCCTGGAACACCATGATATCTAGCTATGCACGACATGGTCATGGACATAAAGCACTGGAGATATTTGCTCGCATGAAATTGGAAGGCCAAGAACCAGACAATGTGACCTTCGTTGGGGTCTTATCAGCTTGTAGCCATGTAGGATTGGTCGATCAAGCATTTGATCATTTAGAATCCATGAGCAAAATGTATGCATTGGCACCTGGGATCGAGCATTTCTCTTGTATAGTGGATCTTCTTGGAAGAGCAGGTGAATTTCGTAAGATGGAGGACTTCATCAATAGAATGCCAATAAGACCTAATGTTCTTATTTGGAGGACTGTTCTAGGTGCCTGTGGTCGAGCAAATGGTCGCATGGCTGATTTAGGCAGGAGGGCTGCTGAAATGCTTATGGAATTGGAACCTCAAAATGCAGTAAATTATGTCCTGCTGGCAAACATGTATGCCTCTGGAGAGAAATGGGAATATGTGGCTGAGGCCCGTCGTGCAATGAGGCAAGCAGAAGCAAAGAAGGAAGCTGGGTGCAGTTGGGTCACTATGAAAGATGGTATACATGTTTTTGTTGCAGGAGATAAATCACATCCTGATGCAGAAGCAATATATGGTAAAATAAAGGAACTGCATAAGAAAATGAAAGATGCTGGATATATGCCTCAGATACGATACACGTTGTATGATCTTGAATTGGAGAACAAGGAAGAACTCTTAAGCTATCACAGCGAGAGACTTGCCGTTGCTTTTGTTCTTATACGGACTTCAGAACTGCCCATAAGAATAATGAAAAATCTTCGAGTTTGTGGGGATTGTCACTCTGCCTTTAAATACATATCACAAATAGTGGGTAGGCAAATAATTTTACGAGACTCCAACAGATTCCATCATTTCACTGACGGTAAATGTTCGTGTAATGACTATTGGTGATTGAACAAGCATTGCCAGTCTTGACCATATAGGCAATTCTTCTGAGGCATTCATGGGATCTGTAATAGAAGATATGTGACCCATTCTTTGTCCAATCTATGGATACTTGAGCTGGTGAGTGGAAAGATTCAGTTCTATGTTGATTTCTTCCCTTATTTGGGTTTATGAAGATGGGCTGAAAAAGGAAAATAGGGCCAAACCCATTTATGTCACTTGTCACTGACTCATTGGAAAACAAGGCTTTTAGCATTAAACTTGAGCAAACTGATGGATATTGAGACATCAAGATATGACAAGAAAATTTGTGGAGGAGCAGGTTAGACTTTGTAAAAGGAGGAAAAAATAATAAAACGTGTGTTCAGGTAATAGAGACCAGATATTACATTTAAATTATTCGGTCCTTCCCTAGTGTATAGACATAGATGAAACTGGTGCAAGCCGGGTTGAGACCATAAACTGGCACTCAAATGGATCCCCAGGTTTTCAATATCAACCATCTTTAAGGTTTTAGTTTAAAGGAATTGGACATTCACTGTGTGTTAAACATGACGTATAGCATGCACGTATATTTAAAGACTAGTCTAACACCTTTTTACAGATCACATAAAATCTGATTCAGTGATTGGTTCTGTTACGAATGTTAATATCATTCTGTTTTTTGTTCATTTTGGATATCAACTTCTTTGTTCAACTGATTACTGTGTCCTGTTACTCTTCAGCAATTATAAATTATCTGAGATTTCTACCATGGGGAGCCAGGATCATTCTTAATTTCTTACAGTTTGGGCACCTCACTTTCCATCTCTGCAGCTTCTGTCCACCAGAATTTATATTATAAAATTCTGTGGGAAAGATTATCCTCGCATTTGTTTTTAGTTTTCTCAGGTCTTGTGACATGTTTCCTTGCCTTCGCTAAAGCATCGTTGTCCTGCAGTTGTACATGAAACAAATCATCTGGAGTTGCCGTTTTGCTCTTCAAAAGCTAACCCATTCTAGTTATTTGTCTGGCCCAAGAAATAATCTCGCATAGCATCCGTTTAAAGGGTTTTTAGTAGTGGAAATTACACAATTTCCTACTTTTCAAGATCTATATTCTAAAGTCATATCTGAATTTTTAATTTTAAAAAATCAGATATTTTTTAATTAGATACATTATAATTATATATATTATAATTACATAATATAGTTACTCAAACCCACCATAATATAATTACCCAAACCTTAATCAAAACATTTTCATCATCTTCTCTCGTCTCACCGTCTTCTCTCTCCTCACTCTCTTCTCTCTGCACTCTTCTCCCTTCTCTCTTCTCTGTGCATAGCCGCTTCTCCGATGCATCCATTCCCAAGATCTCAACGCAATAACGCCACAAAATGGAGAAGCTCCACGCGCTGGGGGAGACGTGATGTTCCGATTTACAGGATTTCATCCTCGATGAAAATTCGGATCTGCGGTGACCTTATGGTACTGGATATGTTGTGATGTTCTAGTTTTGGTTATGGCGTTGTGGTGATGTCGGCAACTTTGTGGATTTGGTGGTGACGGTGCGGTTGTGTGGTTGGCATCGTTGCAGAATACTTCAAAGGGTTTTGGGTCGATTTCATATCAGCGGCGGATGGATATGATTTCACAATCTATTTGTACAAATATGGTAGAGAGGCACCTGAGTTCGATTCCTTGCAATTTTGCCGCTGAGCAAGAGCACCTGAGTTCGATATTTTGTAGTTTCGCCGCTGAGCAGCGTGAGCTGAGTTTTGGCTCTCAATACGGTGTTGATTTTGTAATCGATGAATAAGTCGTGACTTATAAAATTTTATATTTGTGACTGAGAAATACCTATAATTTTGTTGATTTGTGACCATAAAATAAGTTATGACCAATAATTTGATAAATTGTGGTCGATTTGTAATGAATAAATGAGATGCTAAGGTCACAGTTGACTGATCGCATGTTTGAGTTCATAAGTCACGACCATTTTGTATAGGTCACAAATGAATATAGACGGGTTATGGATCAGTATGATCAATTAATTTGATAGTTAATTGTGGCTAATTAATTCGTCGTTAAGATCACAAATCATTGTCACGGGTTTGAGTTCACAAGTCACAGTCATTTTTTATAAGTCGCAAATCAATATTAACAAGTCATATGTGTTTGTAGAGTCACGATTCAAATTTACAGGTCACATTTTATATTACTGGTCACAAGCATCAATCAAGAGGTCAAAAATCATGTCAATTGTCCAAAAAAAAAATGGCGGAGTTGTTGCCGGAATTTTCATCGAAGTTAGAACAATTGTTGGAATCGGAACATTCGTCGTAATAAATCGACGGCGGAACGGTCACTGGAATAGTCGTCAGAACGGTCATTGGATAGTCGTCAGAATCGGATCAGTCGTCGGAACGGTGGGGGGGTGGATATGGGTATATGTCAAATATCTGATTTTAGAAATTTGAAAGTTGTTTTCTTTTTTTTTGAAATAGTATGTAATAAAAATCTGATAAATTGAATTTTTCTATTTTTTGTATTATCTTGTAAATCATTTAGGCCAAGGACAAAAGAAATATATATATATATATATATATATATATATATATATATATATATATATATATATATACACACACACACACACTAGGTGTAAGCAACATGCAATGCACGTTTGCTTACTTTATATTTAATAATTTCGTTTAAGAATTAATTTGTTATTAATAAAGATGTAATTTTTTTTGGTTAATTAAATAATTAATGATGTAATGTTTATGTAATTGTTAAATAATTAGAAGTTGTGATATATTAAAAAAAATAAGCATTGCCAAGTTTAATACTGATTATATCACGGGTCTAAAATCACAACATCTTCCTCACGCCGCCTCCCATCTTTAAGAACCTACATCATAATTCATATTATTTATCAGATAAAAACAAACAAAGCAAACCATTCATGGTAACTCCAACATAAGATAATATCAATTTAACCTTAACTTTTGGAGCAAGACGGGCGATAAGAGTTTCTGTTGCGTTGCCAGCATTGTTCTCCTCAATAAAACTAATGGTTGAATTTATCACAAACAAAGTAATAATACCCACAAAGTCTTGTCAATCCGAATGCTTTCCTTGTAGAGCTTGAATTTAAATATTAGTAAACCCTACAGAAAAAATGCATACTTTTCAACAATGAGTTTAAAAACTATGTTCTTACTCCGCCATTTGCAAGGGCAATTGCCATTATAGCCAAATAAACTCCAAATACTTAATGTTTATTAAAATAAAAACTTTCAAACACAAAATAAGATTATATAAGGGTGTGTTTGATAGCTACTCAATTCCATGGAAAATGGAAACCATTTTCCTGTTTTTCATGTGTTTAATACACTTTTTCTAGGGAATCCATTTTCTCACTTTGACTTATACGGTGACAACATCTTCTTCGTCACATAAAAAATAATAATACATTCTTGACTACAAAATATGCACCAAACAGGGGCTTATTATCATTGCTTATACTTTCATCTAATTAATACAATCTAATAAAATAAATTGTCATTCAATTTCTTCCTCTCGATTTTTTACATCAGTTGTCAATTATTTATTGTCTATTTTTTATTTGGTCTTATTCTTTTCCATATAAAAGTCTAAAGAATTTAAAAAATTAATATACTTTCGTATGTTCGTCTAGAAAAACTCAAAGGAAAAGAAAATAATTTAGACTACATTTCATATGATGAAGATTTAGCTAAATTTAGTGGCATGTGTTTTATTGTTAATTATTTGATCTAAACATTTGGTCTTATTCTTTTCCATATAAAAGTCTAAAGAATTTAAAAAATTAATATACTTTCGTATGTTCGCCCAGACAAACTCAAAGGAAAAAAAATAATTTAGACTACATTTCATATTATGAAGATTTAGCTAAATTTAGTTGTATGTGTTTATTGTTAATTATTTGATCTAAACGTGTTTGTACTATGTATGCAATTCCCAATTCCCACATCGAAAGTTTGTAACTTTGGCAATAGAAAGTATGCCTATAAATAAATGGGCCAGCCATTTTAATTCTTAGCTCTCTGGGCATGTCAATTAATGGGCTATTGAAAGTTTAAAAGTTTTAAATTTATAATGGAATTTAAATAAACACAACATCAATGGCTACATATAATGGCTTAATTGCTATTTAACGGAAACAATAAATTCCGTTAGATTTTGTTGTTAAAACAATAAATTCTGTTTCATAGGCACTTTATATATATACTACGTGAAATCAACGTGCAATGCACGTTTGCTTAGTTCATATAATTTATTTTCTCGTGAAAAAATGTTTTATTAATAAAGATGTAATTGTTTTGGATAATTAAGTAACAGTCGATGTAATTGATAAGTAATTACACGCGATATATTAAAAGAATAGCGTGAATGGAATATGTGGAATGGTCCTCTGAACAAACAGAGGTCAATAGTTTTCTGAATTGTGTTTGAGATAATTTTGATTCTAAGATGACGATCCTGCATTTTCCTCATCTTGCACTTCTTCAACGGAGAGGACATTGAAATGCCTATATTTTTTCTCGTTCAATTTTTCTGGATCTACAAGAAGTTGAATGTTCCAGATTTTTTTTGATAATGTCTCTGCAACGCTTTTAACATATTGTTGATTTTCCTGCAAATTGGATTTTGTATAGGTTTACATAATTAATATAAAACTCGTTTATATATATCTTAAATAACTGTTTGTAATGTAACGAAAGTTTAAAAAAAAATTAAAGAGATACCTCCCCAACGTGTTCCATCAATTGAACTGCTGAACAACCAAATGTTTGTTCCGCTATTTCACCAAACAAAGTAGCTGCTAACTTTCCAGTGTTGTCGTCTAGTTCGACATACGCTCTTGCACTTTAAATGCATTGAATATATTAATTCGTATTTGAATGTCGTTAAATTGTAAATGAAATAAGATATGTATTTGAAATGAAAATTGTAAGATACATACCGTGGTTGGCTGATCCCTTGGCTTTTGCAATATATACAAACGAAAGTTTCATTGTATTTATATCCAGTTCCTCTATTACAGGCAACACATGACATGTAATAAAATACTTGAGCAAACTCATTGACATTTACCTTCGCCTTTATCCAGATTTTTGCTTTCTATATTAAATCATAACAAATTTTTAGAATGAATGTTTGCGTGAATTTTATGATGAATTGCTAATAAAATAATATTTACCGCTGTGGGTTGTAAGCCCTTAATCAAATCTGCCACATCACAAATCTTCACTATTTTCGAATACCAACAGATGAAAGTGTTGTAGATGGGTATGTCAAAGATCTTGCAATGATAGTTTTGATTATCGAATCATTATTCTCCGCCCTTGAAATTCAGAAAAGAAGAATAATGCAAGGAAATGGAATATTTATGTAAATTACATACATCATATGATTATGTTTGATATTAATGCATTAATATCTACTTTTTAATTGACGAGAATTACCATTGCTTCATTGCAGTTGCCTGAGGAAGAAGGGGATTGATTATAAAGGTACTTGACGGACGTGATGAGAGAGACAAACCTTTGTTGAAATTGAGATTGGTTTTAGTGCAAGTATATGCAGTATGGAAAAATATGTCACATTCGTTATTATTGTAAATACCGTTATATGATCCAACAGATATTTTTGTTCCAAGTATTATTGGCTTATCTTCAATAATATCTGATATTTTCTGACATTCTTCTTGGACGAATCGACCCCACATGGTCAAACATATTGGGTTCAAGCTACAAAATTGAAATTACTAAAAGTATTAATAAAATATTCTTGAATTAATATTGGAAAGGAGAGAGAAGTTATAAGATTTTTTTACCTTTCATCGACAACATATATCTCTTGAATTGTTGTTGGTCCAAATGTCGTCGTTACCTCTTTGGTTGGGTTAATTTTTATCGCAACAGCTAAAATAGCTAAATATTTTAAATATGAAATGTTAATTTATATATTGATAAGAAATTTGTAATGAAATTTAAATTAAATTACCTATTTCTCCAATCGACCCTCTATGAGCCTCTAAATCTTTGAATGGGACGATCTCATATTTCAGGATATCTATTTTGTCTTCGTTGTGTGGAATATCTTCTATTATTGTTCTTGAGTTCAGAATCCACTGATATTTGTATTCTCCAATTTTGTATTCGGATCTACTGGTTTGACATATGCATTGATGATATAATATGAGTGTAAAACTTGTAAAGTGTCTGTTCGGGGGTCAATATCAGCGCCGAACATTGCCGCCTGCACTCGATTACCCTATACGATGAATAAAAGTAATTGTGATTAATAGTGTATTGTACAAAGTTATGTTGATTGTTTTGCTGTACTGAATTTTTTAAATGATTTAAGTATCCTTTATTTTTTTTTACACAAAATATGTTTTGAAAAGAGAGTTAAATAAGTACAATGTAGTTAATATTTTCATGTAATACGATATAATTTAAGAACCTCTGATTTCAGAGGATATTGATAATTGGAAACATAATATAGGCTAACAAATATCATACCTCTTGATCAATTAATGTCAAATTTTGGTACTTCACCGTTGTGCGTTGGCTTGTTCGCTTAGGTGACTTCTCCGCAACGATAATCTTAATCTTCCAGTTTTTTGTAGTTGGAGTGATATCCTTTATTGATGTGTGCACCGTCCACATTTTTTCCGTTTTCTGATACAAAAATATTAGATTTGTAAGTGTAACAAATCTTAGTTTAAATTCATAAACTACTAAAACAACTGCTGAAGAGTTTTTCCCGTCCCACCTGGGCCATCTACAAAGAATGCAGCATTTTGGTTTGCAAATACTTTTTCCAGTACTGCATTGTAGGCATGTTGTTGTTCACTATTAAGAGATTGTGATGCAGCGATATCCATTTCTGGAATTTCAACAGCCAATTCGTCATCGATTTCTCTAGATTTATATTCCTATTCATCGAAGCAAATATCCTCATCAAGAAGATTATAGGAATTAATGTCTTTCCCCATTGATTCAATTGTAAAAGAGATTGACCTCAATACTTGGGTTCTTACATTTGATATAGTATCTTCTGTTGATTTGAAATCAACTGATATATCTTGCTCAAAACGTTCCCAAAGCTCCCTTGGATTGGTTGGATTACAATAAACCAATATTGTTGCAAATAACCGTCTCAAAGTTAAAGGCATCTGATATAGAGTTGCTTCGTTTAAACAATTTTCTAAGCTGCTGTCTCTCTGTAGCAACCCATGCAATGTTGCTGCTTCGCGAAATGTTGGGGCCACAACACCATCAACTGTCCTAAGATCTTCAAACGACAAAAGTCCTCTTACATGGTTTAGCAATATTCGCAGATAATACCTCTCGCCTTCAAATGGATTTGCTGTAACAATACGGCCTATAACGGTTTTTTTTTCCGAAGAGTCCAATCCTTGTTTTGTTGGCTCCAAACATAATATTCTGAAAATTCTTTATACAATAATGTTTTTGCGTTCTCGTCTACTCGATTTAATGCAAAGAACTGTGTTAACATCGATTTTCTAGAACGATCTAAGTTAACAACATTGTTTAGATCGTCATTTGCTCGGAAAGTCACTGGGTGTTGATCTTCCAGATGTAAATGTAAACTATACACTGCTGGGTACATTTCATTAATAGTAAAGTCATATATCCTCCACATAGCTTCAGGGGGAGCAATCCATCGGGCTGATTGGAATTATTGGATTTCATCAACTTGTTGATTGCGTTGTTCAGAAATCAAGTTGAACGCAACTCGATCATGTCCTTTATAAATGTATTTATAAAGATATTTGACTGCTTTTATCGTAGAACAAATCTCGACATTGATGTGACAGTCAAATGTTGCAAGCAGATATGGATTATATGGAACAACCCAACGATTTTCTAAATTTTTGCCTCTGACTTTGACAACTATTCCATCGTTCGAACGCCTATATATTGGAAAGCAATCATTTCCAACGGTTGTAGCAGATGCGTAATTCTTTGGGTAATTACTTTTGCAACGACCATTTTTTTTCATGCAAACATTTGATGGGTTGAAGACTCCACATGGTCCATGCATCATATGCTTTACAACAACATTATGCAAGTGCAAGTTTGTATTTTTATCAGGTATCTCTGCTGATACGATCTCGTCAAAAGATTCTGGCGCATAGACCTTCCAATCCTTTTGTAAGATAATTAAGAAATGCGCATGTAGAAGACCTCTCTTTTGGTGCTCAATGACGTAGACATATGCCGAGACTTTACCAAATATTTTCCTCTTGAATAATTGATCCTTTAATTCTCCTAATTTTGCACGAAAGACTCGAGCAACCAAATCAGGTCGATTCTGACCCTCATCTTGTGGGTTTAGTTCATTTGTAATTTCTTTCCAGTTTGGATTGCATGTCATCGTTAAGAAAATGTCCGGTTTGCCGTAGCGTTGAACTAAAGCCATTGCTTCCATATATCTTTTTCTCATGTCTCTTGGACCTCTAATAAATTATGAAGGCAGTATAATCCGTTTTCCAACATTAGAAGCGTTTCTTTCCCCAAGCGTAATTGTATCAACAATACCTTGATATAACTCTGATCGAATATGTTGTTGTTGCTTCCTAAAATAATCCAATCTTGACGTCTCGATCTTAACGTACATATCTACTACAAATTGTTGCAATAGTCGACCAGAAAGTAGCAGAATTGATCTGGCATTTTCTCTGATTTGCAATTTGTAGCAATAATATTCACGGCATGAAACAACTGGGTCCTTCATTCTTCTGATTAATGCTACAAAAGTTGAATGTGAATGAAAGGTTATTGAGTTGGACGTACATACTAAATGAAATTTTTGAGTATTAATATTGCAATCTAACCTAGTTGTTCTCTTGCAAGCAATTCCTCTGCGGTCTCTGATTGTTCAGGATTTATTGATTGGTTTGTTTCGTTATATGTAGATCTCCTTCCTCTACTGACCCTTTGAATCCCTTGATGCCAACCAACATCGCCACATGGAAATAACAATGGATATTGCAATGGATCATAACACCCGAAATAGTACTGAACTATATGACTTCCACCAGAATGGTTAAAGACAAAAATGTCACGTCCTCTTAGTTGATCTTGACCGTCATTTTCTACCCATATTCCTGCAACTTGTGAAGATGTGGGAACATTGAATATACGTTGATCTAGGCCAGCATCTGATCTTATATGAATTATTCTATTTTCCAAATTTGGAAAATCACCAAGAGAGCGAAAAAAAACAGAATATGGAGTAATGCAAAGAATATCGATGAGTTGAGTTACAATTGATGGATCCATTCTATTTGAATCATAAACGCGATTTTCTAATTCATGTTCTGTATCGTAGAAATACAACTAGAGATAAGAAGGGCAACCATTTGAAGGAATCAAATCATTGATATAGTGATAGATCTGTCCCTGAGTTCTGAAAGTATAGATTCCTTTATTTCTCCTACAAAGATCTTTATCAAATTTCACTCCGAAGGATGTGAAAGTGAACTTGTTATTATAAGTTCGAATGTATGTCCTGAAATATGCAGATTCATCTGTGTTGGAGGTGAACAACGAATAAAGCTTATCAGGAACATCATTTGTAGCTAAAGAAATTGTTCCATCAGCACAGCAGAAGCCAGTTGTTTCATGGTGGAATCGCTTTGCTTTACAATGTATGCAACTGGGTACAAATGGTAGAGAATATGCTTCAGATGGTACTACCTTCATCAATTGTCTAAATCCGATAGAAACTTGATGTGACTCACCTATTTGGTTGAAAAATGAAAATAATGCAACATAAGCAAGCATGTCATGTTGTTTGAATTATCTGAGTAAGGACATTACTGATACAATAGCAATATTTGATGACTGAATTCAAAGAACCAACTAATTTTACATTTGTTTCTTACCCCTAGAAGATGTCGGCATATTTGTATCATAGCTCGACTCCTCTCGAACGACATATGGATCCTATTTGTATAATATATTCCAAAATCTCAGAGGAAACTAATAGAATGATGGTTGAATAAGAAAATAGAAAAATGATTAGAGGAGAACCTGCTGGATAAAGAGTTGATTAGAAGATTCGGAGACATTATTTGTGGTTGAATTTGTCTCTGAATTAATGACACAGACTTCAACACCAGGAAGAATACATACTTCACGAGACGAATCTTTTTCAACGATATCACTATGAACATCAGTGTTCCGCTGTCTCTTTGATGCTTTTTGAACAACACTAAAGTCTTGAATGTTGTCTGTATATTGGACATCATTGTTTGAATATCGAACAATCGACGTAGTCGTTTGATCACCACCAGATGTATTGAAATCATTTATATGAATGTAGTTCTTTTTCGATGCTTTTTGTTTAGCATATCTTTCTCTTTGTTTTCTACGAATCTCCTCCTTTTTCTCTTCTGGTAAATCTCTATAGAGGATTCTCTTTACATGTTGTTTACCATGATCTTCAAAAAATAGTTCACACGCTTAAATTTCACATAACTTTATATTTTATGTTTATAATTTTTTTTAAAATTATTTACAAAATCTTACCACTTCTCATTATGTTAACGAAGGAAATGATTGTTTGAACTGGTAGATACTGTTCTACACAAGCAAAGATGAAAGAAATAAGTTATAGTTATTTCATATGCTCAATTAAATAAATAATCAAATGATAAAATATTATGAAATTGGAAACTAACAAAACCATATTTCAATTTGACATTCAAAAAATGTTTTTTTAAACTATTTGCCAAATTTAATTCCCTATTCTAAGCAACTATCAACTATTTCTCAACTAATTATTTTAAAATATTTATCTACTAATTTTTAATTTGGATGTTATGATTTTTTTTGTTTTTTATTGTTAATTTTTAGGCGGAACATCAAATTCCTTATGCCACGTCATTAATTCGTCTTATCATAATTCATTGGTTGAGAATCCCTTCCCACCGGCTTTTACGTCCCCTCTCTAGGCTTTTGCTCAAGGGCCTTTTTGGACCGTTTGATAGGCCTAATGGCGGAATAGTAAAGCCACACTGCCCAAATTTTTTTATTTAATAATATTCTAACTTCCAGCCAATTGTGAAACTCAAAATCATTACCAATACCCACAGCCCAACACTTAGATCGCTACCCAGCCCAATCCAAAAAATTAAATACAAACGGTAGCATCTCATACATTAAAGCATATAAGTCATGCCAAACATAACAATATCTCATCTCATGCATTAATGTATATAAATCACGTAAATTCACATAAAACATGCAATTATAATTTAAATAAATTAATAGTGGGGAGTTTACCTCAATTTTCTCGAGTTCCGTGAAAAATGAAGCGGATTGAAAACCTCAATCTCCTATTCGTTCGTACGTTTTGGCTAGCCAAAATAAAAAATAAGTTTGAATTAGTATTTCGAAATTTTAAAGTTTTAAAATAATTAAATAAAGTTTAGGGACTTGATTGAAAATTTATTGAAAATGGAAATTGAAAAGTTTAACGACTGAAATAGACTTTTTCAAAATTTGTGGACTAAATGTGGGAAATAAGAACTTCAGGAAATGGTTTGTCTATAAAAGAAACTTTAGGACTGAAATAAATAATTAAAATAATAAAAATAAAGTTCAGGGGCTTAATTGAAAATTTATGAAACTGAAATTAAAAATTCAAGGACTAAAAGTAAATTGTTCTAAATTAGAGGACTAACTTAAGTAAAACAAAAACTTTTGGGACTGAAATCAAACAAACTTTCAAAATTGGGCTTCATGGGTAATGTTTCGGTCAAAATTGAAATATACTCCCCTCTCTCTCTAATAATCGAACCAGAGAGGATGAGAGGGGAAATCTGGGATGAAGGCCAGCCAACGACGGTGACTCCACCGTCGGCCAGCAACGGAATCGCCACCACCGTTGCGTGGTGGCGCCGGTGCAAGTGGGTGGAGGTGGCTGGGAGGGTTTCATTGTATTGTCCGAGAGGTAATTGGATTGGGTTCAGGGTTTTCCGGTGGTATTCCGATTGGAAAACGGTCGGGAAATGTGGGTAAGTTCATGGGTCATCTTCTTTCTTGGTTTTTGAAGCTGTTTTGGGTGGATTTAGGGTGAAATAGGGGTTGTCGAGTTTGGGTGGAGTGGCTGTCGGTGTGGATTTGGGGTGATGGGTGTGGCTGTCAATGGTGTCATTTTTTGGGTTGCAAATTGTGGTTTCGTGGTTTGGTTGAGGATGAATGACGGTGGATGCGATTTGGCGCATTGCCTGGACGTCAATTGCAGTTGGGTTTTAGGCAAAATGTGATTTTCAGCTTCAGAATTTCGTGGAATCACCTGTTATCAGGCTAATATCCGTTGCTGGGAGTGTAAATTGCTCTCGTCTCTGGAATTACAGGTAATTGCCAATCATCTTAGACTTATACTTCCATTAAAGTTTCAAGCCTCTTAGGTTCATAAGCTGAAGATAAATGGATGCCTTAATTGCTATACTTAACATCCTTAATTTCTGATTACAGTTAACCCTCTTCATCTCCCTTTCATACACACTAAGCAGTTTATGTTCATCTCCGTTACATACACTCCGTTTCATACACACTGGGCAGTGAAACGGTGGTAGATGGAAAACAAGAAATTTTGTTTCACCTCCGTTTCATACACACTTATTATATAGAAGAGATATATCGGGTTTTGACTCATTCAACATTTTTGTATTTACTTAGTCAACCACGTTCAACTAAAACTTTTTGTGGTATCTTATTATTTAATTTAATTCAAAGTTACTCATTTTTCTTTAATTCTAATTTTCGGGTTAATTTTTTTTTATTTCTTATTCCGTTTGGATGTTTGATCACTATAAGAACGTGTTAGTGATTTATATAATGTTCGAGATGTTTAGTATAAGCACATGATAATAAACAATATAAGATCATATAATAGATAGGAATATAAGATCATATAAACATGAAAATTGATAATTCGATTAATGGCCACAACAGCGGATTCGTAGTTTTAGTGTTTTACATTATTGAATTTTACTCTAAAAATCTATTTTGTGCATTCTCAACCTAATTAGTTTAGTTCTTAATTGGAAATCCGATATTAAAAATCTCTAATTAATTGTGTGTGCGCTTTTTTGGAGTGAACTGTAATTAAAGTGACATCTATAATTAGTTTTCGTGGGATAAGACTCTCTCAACGTCATATTATTTGTTTACAATCCATTCTCGTATAGATTATCAACAACATTTGTTGACCTCAAGAAATGGTCAAACAGAATTCCTGTTATGTCCCCCTCCACGTTGACATCACCTGCACACTAAACACCCCGTTAAGAGGCAAAGGCCGCCGGTCAAGAAAAAAGTACGGCGACCGTTTGCACTCCGACGGTCAAGTCAACTGCCGGACGAGGAAAAAATAAGTGCAAGAGAAGAAATGGGAGGGGAAATTGGATAGGGTTAGGAAATCATACCATAAAACGAAATGAATCTTACATATATATAGAAAAATGTTGATGGGTCGGTGGTTGATGGGCCAAGGCCCAAGCCCAATAGGAAATATATTTTCTGGGTATAACAATAGTCCCCCAAGTTTAAGTCGTACATTTATGTGCGGGTCGAACTTCGAAATATAGGATGTCAGTAGGTAGGGTCTTACAGATTGCCCAAAAGATGCAAGTAACTCCGATAAGCGAGAACTTACGAATTGCCTCGAAAATATGCTTCGATCCTGAATAGACGAGGACTCACGAATTGCCTCGAGAATATAAATTGCTATGAACTGCCTCAAAAAATGTATGTGCGCTCGCCTGAATAAGCGAGAGCTTACGAATTGCCTCGAAAATATCAACAGCTCGGATAAGCGAGGACTTACAAACTATATCAGAAAATATGTCTGGCAGTCTAAATAAGCGAGGGCTTACGAATTGCCTCGAAAGATAGAGGTGCATATAATTTGTCAAAATTTCGGCAGCATCTCCTCTATAAAATGGACCAAACCAATCTTGTAATACAATACAATATATCCACTGCACATATACCAAATAAATTTGGGGTCCATTTGCCTCTCATATCACTCATGACAATGAAGTGAATAATGACATCAAATTTCTTCAAGATATAATATGCAGAGAGCCTCTCATGACATGCATGCTTGCTCAATTTAGTGTAATAGTAGTGCTATAGTGAAGCAACATATTGATAATATAGATAACGTGACATACGTACTGACAATAGTGAAAATAGTGTCCTAACATGCTAACAATGATGCGGTATGCGTACTTGACAGCAACAATATAATGCGTATGACAGTGTGATAGTGTAATAATGTAATGATACTAAGGCACACCAGTATCACAATAGTCCCTCAAGTCTGAGTCAAATATTAATATGCTAGGCGGATTGAGAATATAGCCCACTGTGATGAAGTTGATGTAGAGACGAGACTAAATATAAGCAACTGTGATAAGCTGATGCGGATGCAGATGCGGATGTGATGATGTGAATCTGAATAGCAGAGGCGATGTTCTGAATCACAGTAGTAGAGTCGATGCTCTGAACATAAGTAGCAGAAGAGATGCTCTGGACAAAAGTAGCAGAGACGATGATGCTCTGGACAAAAGTAACAGAGACGATGCTCTGGACAAAAGTACCAGAGGCTATGATGCTCTGGACAAAAGTAGCAGAAGAGATGCTCTGGACAAAAGTAGCAAAGGCTATGATGCTCTGAACTTAAGTAACAGAAGCGATGCTCTGGACAAAAGTAGCACAGGCGATGATACTCTGAACTTAAGTAGCAGAGGCTATGATGCTCTTGACAAAAGTAGCAGAAGCGATGCTCTGGACAAAAGTAGCAGAGGCGATGATGCTCTGGACAAAAGTAGCAGAGGCGATGCTCTGGACAAAAGTAGCAGAGGCTATGATCCGTTTCATCAGAAGTGGCACCCGCACCTTTCCTAATGAAGTAGACATCATTGAGGTAGCCTCGCCCGTGGAGGCGTACGCACCTTTGCAAGGGCTTCATGGTGTCTGATCCAGCCATGGAAAGAGTGTGTAAGAAGCAATGAATAGACATCTCGTGAAGCCGAGAATAAACATCTGGCAAAGCGGGGAATTGCCATCCCCGCGAATAGTCGAACTATCGGAGTCTTACAACTAGCCTCGGAATGATGGGGACTTACTGTTCTGCTGTACGATAGTGAGAAGCGAAGAATAAACATCTCGCGAAGCCAGGAATAATCATCTGGTGAAGTAGGGAATAGACATCCCGCGAATAGATCCCGAACTATCGGAGTCTTATAAACTGGCTTCGGAAAGGATGAGGTCTTACAGCTAAGCTCTACGATAGTGAGAGTCGAGAAATAAATATCTTGCAAAGACAGGAATAAGCATCTGGCGAGTAGCCTCTTCCTTTTTCAAGGAATGAGGTCTTATGATAATCGCCTCTTCCTTTTTCAAGGAACGAGGTCTTAGGATAATCGTCTCTTCCTTTTTCAAGGAACGAGGACTCCAAGATATCACATCTTCCTTTATTCAAGGAACAATGACTGCCTCTTCCTTTTTCAAGAAACGAAGACTTAGGATAATCACATCTTCCTTTTTCAAGGAACGAGGACTCCTAGAATGTTGCTTTTGCTAATAAGAAATCCACGAGCTTGGGCTCGCCTTCAATAATGCAAGGTCTTAAAATTTAGCCTCGGACGTGTGAAGTCTTAAAACTTGCCTTGAATAATATAGAAGATGAAGAAGGATCCGAGCTCAACAATTTCATTATACTCTTTGCGCGCACTTGCAAATATAATGGGATGGCTGAGGTTTGTAGCCGGACTACGAAACCGTCAAGGATCATAGCAGCACATTTCACACATCTTTCACCTTTTTTCATAGCAAATAAAAGAATCCACCAGAACGCGAATAAAAGAATTCGAAAGCCTCATAAAATTTTGCTTGGACATTACCTCTCGATAATATTGAAATCCCAGCCGGACGTAGTAACCAAAATTTCAATTGAAGCCAAATCAGAATTTATGGTAACTTCTTTGTTTGATTGTAGGCACAAGCTTTGTGCAATGGCAATTTCAAATTTTGTTGTGGAAAAGTTATGGTCGTGTTGTTGTGAGCGGCAAATGAACCTAGCTTCTGCCAGCTTTTTCTTTCCATATAGGACGCCATTATAACATGGGCTGATGGAGGAGAGTAAATATTGAATTAAAATACCAGAATTTACCTCATGAATTTGCCCGAGTTAATTGCAGCAGCCATGGTAGAAGAAACGGATCCAGGAGAAAATGGAAGTGTCCTAGGAGTCTAATTGCTTTGCCCGATCCTGATTATGCAAAGCCATAATGAAGACCCCAAAATAGAATAATCCTTGATATGTCTAGGTGACCTTGTAGTAGAAGACAACTGCACAGCCCAAAAGTCAAATAAAAGATCCAATAGGCCTGATGCAATTTGATCATTGTGATTTTGCATAAACATTAGGCCCAACTAAAACTAAATCATTATGGGGCCACCTTCCATAAATATTTGGCCCAATAATATTGAGGCCCAAACTAACTTGCACCACTTGCAATCTAGGTGGATGAAATTAGTTTGCAAGAAGTCAACAAAGTACCAATTGTAGGCTGTAAATGTCTGTTCTGTTTTCAAATAAGATAGATGGCGTGAACCACTTAAGAAAGCTATTATCATGACCTGTCTCCTCCACCATTTAATGCTTACCCAACGGACAAAAGCAAGAAATATGCATTTAAGTTTCCCGGTGGGGTTGCAAGTGGCAGCTGCTGAATTGACGGTGGTCGCCGTAACCTTCAACATCACGCGGCCTCCTCAATGGCGGGGCCAAAGGCTGTTGCATTTCATGGAACATGCTGCACACTAGTCTCAAAGAAGATCCCCTCTATTATCAATGGAAGATGAACAATGAAAAGAGCTTTGAGATATGGATGGGAGGAGGCGACAATGGAGATGCTAAGAAGGGTGCTTGAGCTTTCAACACCACTGCCATAGTGGCTTCTCCAAAAATTGCTTATCCCTTGGCAGATCCTGTCATGTGTTGGGTAGTAAAACATTGAATTGAAGAAATTGATTCTTTCCAGTGGCTTTGTAGTGGAGATCTCATCCCTTCCGTTGGGTAAAAATTAGTTAAAGAATAAAATAGCTAGCCAAAGTGGAATAAGGAGATGACATTCTTCTTGAAACCCAGTAACATTTTTTGTTTTGACATCTCCAACATTTCTCAAAAGAAAGGAAATACCCCTGTAATGTGGGTGTTTGTTTTTCGCTATATGCAATCTTCTTTCTATGTTAAGTGTTGAACTTTTTTCGCCTGAAGCACAGAAAAATGGTGGCTCTCCTCCTCTGTTTTTGGTCGAGGAACTGCCATTTTACAGTGGCTGTCTTTGCTTTTCTCCAGTAGAAAATTGTCCAAAAAAATTATATTTTCCGGTGACCTTTGGTATGTGGTAAAACATGGTTAACGTACCGTTTCCCACAGACGACGCCAATCTGTTGACCTCAAAAAATGGTCAAACAGAATTCCTGTTATGTCCCCCTCCACGTTGACATCACCTGCACACTAAACACCCCGTTAAGAGGAAAAGGCCGCCGGTCAAGAAAAAAGTACGGCGACCGTTTGCACTCCGACGGTCAAGTCAACTGCCGGACGAGGAAAAAATAAGTGCAAGAGAAGAGATGGGAGGGGAAATTGGATAGGGTTAGAAAATCATACCATAAAACGAAATGAATCTTACATATATATAGAAAAATGTTGATAGGTCGGTGGTTGATGGGCCGAGGCCCAAGCCCAATAGGAAATATATTTTCTGGGTATAACAACATTATTCGTGAATGTTTTTTGCAGTTCTTGGATATGCGTAGTTAAAAATTGCAATTGAGGTCTCTAGTCTTTTAAAAAATATATAAATGGAACCCATACCTATTTTTGAAATTTGCGTTCTCAACCTTTCACTTTGTTAAATATTGGGTGCTTGTCATGTTTAGAGTTTTTATGACATCTTTAATTAATAAACTAGAGACTTTATTTTGTACATATCAATTATGAAGTTTTATGTGCTTGTTGAATGCTAGAGATTTCATATTCGATTATGAAATTTTAGCTAAATACTACTGTTATGACTTGCTACTAGCATTGTCATGTGACTAACCCAATGAAATTGTGGACCCAGTCCTCCCGAACCAGTAGTCTTAAAAGACGAGGCCCTGGGATAATTTTTGAGGCCCGTTATTGATCTAAGGTGGACATGCTGATGCGGTCTAGGACCGAGGCTCCACCCAGCTAGTGACCGTCCATGTGCGAAGATCTTGAGTTTGTTATAAAAATCTTATTTGAATGATTGATGTGACTCTTGTAAAAATGTGTATTTGTATCCTTGTCAATATGATGTAAGAGTATTAAATGCTTTGAAAAGTTAGAAAAGTCAACATGATGGCTAAGATTTGGTACTTCAGCCGAGGGATGATGCCACGTGTAATTTCATCTAAATGTACAATTCCATTTGTAATACTATAAATAACCTCACCATGTAACAATTGATGACTAATGCAACTCTAAATACTTGGAGTGACTTGTTTTATTCTCTTATATTGATTCATAATCTTTAATCTGATCCTATAGCGATTGGTTATTATCATACAATTGTATCCCCCCTCCTTCGATGTATGGGAGGGGAGGAAGCCACCTACATACTCCACGAAATCCATGAAGGTGTTTGTGGCAATCACTTGAGAGGACTCACACTTGCACGAAAGGCACTGAGGCAGGGGTACTATTGGCCCACTTTGAAAATGGAGGTCATTCGATTTGTACGAAAAATGTGACAAGAGTCAATGCTTCTCCCCTATCTAAAGACAACAATCCCAGGAGCTTATTGCTGTATCCAGCCCCTGGCCCTTTAGCAAATGGGAAGTGGACCTCATAGGTCCCCTGCCCAAGGGGTAGAGGGTGTAAGTTTTGCCATTGTCGCGATAGACTATTTCACGACGTGGGTGGAAGCTGAACCTTTGGCGAAGATCACCGAAGCTAACACTTCCAAGTTCTTGTGGAAGAACATCATATGCTAGTTTGGGATTCCCCACTCCATCGTCTCAAATAATGGAAAAACAGTATAACAAAAAGGTTAGGGGTCTTTGCGAGGAGTTTGGAATTAAGAAATATTTTTCTACACCTCACCACCCCAAGCCAATGGACAAG
This sequence comes from Fraxinus excelsior, assembly GCA_019097785.1. Taxonomy (NCBI): domain Eukaryota; kingdom Viridiplantae; phylum Streptophyta; class Magnoliopsida; order Lamiales; family Oleaceae; genus Fraxinus; species Fraxinus excelsior. The sequence continues at coordinate 6,916,774 of CM032626.1, forward strand.
TCGAGATTGTGAACAAAACCATCAAACACACATTGAAAACGAAGCTCGACGCATTAAAAGGGGCTTAGCTGGATGAATTGCCACAAGCGCTGTGGGCAATCCAAACTACAAGCAGGACTCCAACTGGCGAAAGTCCTTTTTCAATGGCCTATGGTGCCGAGGCCATGTCCCTAGTAGAGGTTGGATTATCTTCCCTACGAATATTGTATTTTAGCGAGATATCGAATGATGAGCTTAGAAGGCGTGAGCTCGATTTCCTTGAAGAAAGAAAAGATGACTCCCAATTGAAACTAGCAACATATCAAAGAAAGATGACTCGATATTATAATGCTAAAGTCAAGAAGAGGTCCTTCCGGATGAATGACCTGGTACTTCGGAGAGTGTTCTTATCCTCCAAAGAACCAAGATTAAGCACCTTATGGCCAAACTGGGAAAGACCATACTGCATCAAGGAGGAGATCTGACTTGGCACTTATTGGATCAAAGACATGGATGGGAAGGTTCAGCACCATCAATGGAATGTCGAACATTTGAGGATGTATTATTAATGAATTTAATCCATAGCTGGGAAACTTTTACCCAGCCTTTTCAAATAAATAAACGTTTTGTGTAAAGATGCAAGTTGCTGTCAATAAGTATGGGCGCCTCGGAGGAGAGGATCAGATTCCCAAAGGGATTACCTCACTTGGGCTCCGAGGCGAACATCATATGCCTCGCCTTAGCGGAATACCTCACTTGGGCTTCGAGGTGAACATCATATGCCTTGCCTTAGCGAAGATGAATGCCAAGGGAGAAGCCTTCATATGGATGAACTATCCACCATGTGAAGAAGCGTGATCGCCTCAGAGGAGAAGATCGGATCTCCAAAGGGATTATCTCACTTGGACACCAAGGCGAACATCATATGCCTCGCCTTGGCGAAGCTGAACGCCAAGGGAGAAGCCTTCATATGAATGAACTATCCACCATGTGAAGAAGCGTGAGCGCCTCCTCGGAGGAGAGTATCAGATCCATAAAGGAATTGTCTCATTTGAACTCCGATGCGTACATCACAAGTCTTCTTTGACGAGGTTGAACATTATCGAAGAATATCAAAAAGAGGAAGCAAAATGCTCCCAAAAACTAAGTTAAAATCCTTTAGCTGATTTATCGAAATATAAGGTAAAGTTATTCAGCTATAATTTCAGAGGGAGGTTCGTTCTAGTTATTTAGCTAAAGTTATTGACGAGAAGACATTTAATTGTTACTTGGCGTTTCGTTCTAGTTATTTAATTGTTTGTCGATGTCTTCTTACTTGGAAGAAAAATAGTGAAATAACAAGGAAAATATTAAAGACTTGTAAAAATTCTATTCATTAAAGACAAGTTAATTACACTTGGAGGGCCGTAGTCAATACAAAATATGAATATGAATTATGTTACTGTTGAGGTGGCTGAGGGGCCAACACCTTGTTGGTAGGTGCTTCAGTTGCTATTTGATTTGAAGTTTCTTCAGCAAGAGTTTCCTCTTAGTCACCCTCATCTTCAGTAGCTTTCTTAGTGGGGGTATGAGGCATTTCATCCATAAACTCCTCCCTCAATTTAGACACGTCAAGTTCAAAGTAAAGCTCATCTACTCTTCCTACTTCCTTGGTGTAGGCAAACTTTTGCCAGTAAGTGACGAAGCATAGGTACTCCTCCGTAAGGTGGACATTGGCAATACAATTTTTCATTGTAGCTTCCCCAACCTGTTGAGCCTTAGCTTCAGCTCTCTTAGCCTCATCCACATAATATTTTATTTGGCTTTCCACGAACTGTTTTGCATCCCTACAACATGCGAGCTCTAAGTTCGTCTTCTCTAGAGCCTCGACAGTGAGCTTCTGATGGTTGTATGAGGTCTCCACCTTCTTGGTTAAGGAAGCTACCTCACATTGAGATTCGTAAAATTCTTTCTTCATAGCTTCTATCTCAGCTAAGGTGGATGTCAGTTTTACCTCGTCCTCAGTCGATGGGCCCTTATTGCCTCGACCTCCAAGTTCATCTTTTTTATTTCTTATTCATTTGTTGAATGTCTGCCAAAGCTTCCGACACTCTAAGGCCACTCCAAAGACCTTGGTACTTTGGCTTACTAGTGCCGCAGTTAGGTCCACCTCGTCATAGGTGGACACATGCATTTGCCACTGTTCCGTCCAATATTTGTGGAAATTCTCTGTGGCACCTCGAATCGGTGGTGGAAGCATTACAATTACTGTAGGAGCAATATTATCATCCTGCTTTGCCAAAAATCTGTTGAACTTCTCCGGGGTCATCTCCATTTTCTTTGCAACCTCTGAAGCATGAGATTCCTTCTTCTCAACCTCCTCATTGGCTCTCCTAACGTTTTCCATCATCATCGCCTTCATCACAAAATCCATGAACTTGAGTGGTAGGAGAGCATCTTTTTTGAGGTGGGCACAGTAATCCCAAACTTCATTGGAGCCCTGCTAATATGAACCAACTTCTTCTTTTTCTAGGGCTCTTCTGCTATCCCCTTGCCCTTGTTAGCGATACCCTGGGCATTCTTAGGAGCATCTTTCTCTATATATTTTTTAGTGTGATCCTTACTGAGGCCCTCTAGTCTACTTCTCACCTGCTCAGCACCAGAGGATGAGGGCTTCAGAGCTTTGGCAACAGTTAGAGCCGTGACCTTCAGAATGGTGGCCATATCTAGAGTGGGGTACTCCTTCTTCGCAAATTTATTCGCAGGCACCAAAAGGGTAAAGATTAGAAGCTTGCAAAAAGAAAAGGAAAGCAAGTAAAAGAGTTTCATACTCCTGGAGGCCCTCAGTTCGAAGTTTATGAAATATCTCATTCGGTCTATGAGGTGGTCGAAACTCCGAAACTTCAGGGATTGTTTATAAATGTCCTCAATTACTTCCCACTCCGCCTTGTGGAACTGGAATTGCGAACCAGAATCTGCAAAAAAGAGTGATCAGTATAAGGCACAAATAGAAAATTAAAACTGTGTAAAGCGAGGCACTCATGTGCTTCATAGTACTGGGTCAGTACTGTGCAAGTTGGGACATGTCTCCCTCCACCATCTATCATCTACCCTTAACCTAGAATCAGAACTCTTTCCAACCCTTGATGGAAGAATGAAGTCCCATAACAAAGGGAGCATGATCCCCTAGGGGGTAAGGTAATACCACCCATTGGAGTCGTATTTCCCTAATACCTGGGCCTGGAAGATTATTTGGAAAACATGCAGGGGCATGTCCTCGCCTAAGGATAACTCCTTCCAAAGGAAGTAGGCCCCAACTAGTTGACTCCATCCATTGGGTAAAACTTGAGTTGGAGTCAACATGAAGGTCATCAACACCGTCCTAAAAAGGGGACGCATAGGTAGACGTATTCCTACTTTGAATAGGAATTCATGACTACCACACAACCCGACCTCGGAAAATAGGCACGTTCGTAGGCTTCGGGAACTAACATTTCAACGTAATGAAGAATGGAGTATTTTTTCCTAAGTTTGGCTAGTCGTTTGGCAGTCATGGAAGAAGGAATCTTGGCCGCACCCTAACCTACCTCATAGTCTATGGGCTCCTCACTCATAGCGTACCATTCTTCCAACCCCCGGACACTGACTCTCTCCCCAACCTAGCCAGCGTAACTACCCTCAATGTCTTGGAATCCATTAAAAGTGCAAGAAAGTGGTGAGGATTTACAGAAAGTTATGAAAGATTACAATTGCAATGCCGCAACAAAATACATAGAAAGAAAGATCTAAGAATAATCGTCGGAGCACAAGAAGGAAAATTTCTAATGTTGGAGAGAATGCGAGTGATTTTTTGCGGAAGTAAAGCTTCAAAATAACATAATTTTATCTTTTATACAAAGAAGGAATCAATCCTGGTTGTTAGATCAAGGCTCATTGAATTTGAAGCGTTCAATCTTATGCTACATCTGAGTCGTAAAATTCCAAACAGATTATTTCAACAACGCCTCAGATTAATTCGTGATTATCATGTGCCTGCCTCGGCGCGTCAGTCCTTGTAGCAAAAACGTGTAGCCATCATTGCACATGTAATGTGACAGTCGTACGTGTATTAGAAGTTGTACTAATTCAACTATCTCACCTTGGTAACGTGCGAAACTGTCAAATCATGTGCACCAATATCAAGGTCAATCAAATTAAATCAGCATCAACAGTTCATCATTTCTCCGCCCCATCTTCAAAATAAATTTCGCTATCTTCAAAGTGAATCAGCCTCGCAAGTTCAGCATTTCTCTGCCTCATCTTCAAAACAAATTTAGCTATCTTCAAAGCAAATCATCATTGGTAGTTCATCATTTCTCTGCCTCATCTTCAAAACAAATTCAGGTATCTTCAAAGTAAATCAACCTCGACAACTCGATATTTCTTATTCCGAAGTAAGCCAGTTTTGCATCAACTATCAATTCCATGCATAGTATAGATATCTATGACTGTACTAACCTTTTTGTGATACTTCATTTATTACCAAAGTCTACACATAACATAAATAATTACACATGGACTAGGGGAACTATTGTTATGACTTGCTACTAGCATTGCCACGTGATCGACCTAGTGAAATTGTAGATCCACTCCCGTTGAACCAACAACCATCAAAGACGAGGCCCTTGGATAATCTTTGAGGCCCATTACTAATCCGAGGTAGACATGCTGATGCGGTCTAGGATCGAGGTTCTGCCCAGATAGTAACAGTCCACGTGCGATGATTTTGAATTTATTATAGAAATCTTATTTGAATGATTGATGTAACTTTTGTAAAAGTGTATATGTGTCATGTCTTGTCAATAGGGTGTGAGAGTATTAAATGTTTGTAAAGTTAGGAAAGTCAACACGAAGGTTAGGATCCGACGCTTCAACCGGGGGATGAGGTTACGTGTAATTTCATCTAAGGGTCATCATTCCGTTTGTAACACTATAAATACCCCAACCATGTAACAATTGAGGACTAATGCAACTCTAAATATATGGAGAGACTTGTTTTATTCTCTTATAGTGATTTACCATCTTTAATATGATCATATACTGATTGACTATTATCTTACAATTGTATCCCAGATATTACACCGGAACCCGAATGAAAACATCTTGTGACATTGAGCTTCTCCCACGTCCAACTTTGGAGTGATCTCGATTGTTGATCAACATTTATGTGTTGGATCTAGCTTATGCATGCACGACAGCACGAGTGGATCCGACATTTGTTGGCAGCATATTTTGAGGTCAACAACTACCATGAAGAATATTAGATCTACAAAATATGTTCCTAACGAACATCAACATGGCAAGCTCCAATAAAAAGTTGTTCATTTAAATTTCGATAATCACATATAAATATGTATTGGTAAAACCAGCTTTACAGTTGGCGTATATTAAATTTAAATTATTGACGAACACTGATATCTATGAAAATCACTAACAATTAAATTGACGATTTATCATTGGTGACTTGAAGGTGCCTTCAATGATCCCAGCAACATCACCAATGATTACAATCATAATAACCGACGAACGTGTGTCTCTATTTGTGTCTACATCACCAAAACATATTGATTTCAACTAGAATTACCAATTGTCATATTGTCGGTGATTTGACGAAATTACAAGAGTAGAGCTTCTTTTAAATTCTTATTGTTATTTTCAAGAAGGCCCTTTGACGATTTTGCTTAAGGCCTTCACAAGTAAAAATTTCACATATTTTGTTTTACGCATTCAAATAGAAAGTGAAATGTTCTTGAAACTGTTTTAACAATCTACGAATAAAAGAACTCCTACAATATAGGAGCATTAAGAATTGAGGAAATTATACCTACACCTGGAATTAGATTTCTAATTTCACAAATCATATCATAAGTTTATCATTTCAAAAATCAGGTTTTAATTAATAATTTAAAAACATTTTTTATTTTTATTTTTATATCTATATACAATAAAATCATTTGAACCCAACCAAACCCTAAAATCATTTGAACCAATATCCTCTCCACTCTCAACGATGTCGCCGCCGCTTCTTCCCCTCATCCCCCTCTCTTCCTCGTCTTTTCTCTCTCTCTCACCACCCCCGTCAGTCGCCACTTCTTCCACTCCTCTCCACTCGTATCTATTCTATACGCCTGGCCGGGAAGCCCGGACCCGTTAACAAAGAACTAAGCACTTACTTTCTGTTTTCGTGCTCCACCAGTGACGCCACCTTCTTCCGCTTCACTTTATTCTCTTCACCTTTATAGTACCCATCGCCCCAACCCAGTAGCGACGACCCCCATAGTCAGCCACCGACGATTGCCAGAAAATCGCATTATGGGTAATGTTTACCAAAATTTTGGTATATTTGCATTCAATGCTGTTATGTTATAGAAATTACTCTTGGGATCTGAATTTTCTTTTGGTCATTGGTGTTGGTGAAAAGTTTTCAATATTTGGTTCATTAGCAAATGTGGGTGCAATGGTTGGTGCAATAACAAGTGGCCAGATTGCGGAATACAATGGACGAAGGGGTATGAAGATATGTCAATTAACATAATCTAGTTTAATTTTATTTGCTGAAAGACAATGTAATAAACATTGTTTAATTATCATCTTTATGATGCTGCTGTTGTGGTGTGCCAAGTGTGGTGGTGTGGTGTGGGCGGCGGGGTGAATCTAGGTGGGTAGTGCTGGTGGATCTGTGGTGTCCAGTGGTGGATCTGTATTGTGACCAATAATTTGGTTGGTGGGTGACCAATAAATAATGTGTGACCAACGAATTAGATAAATTATGACCAATACATGCTCTGTGACCTAAAAATTATTAATTTGATAAATTGTGACATAAATATAATTTATGTTCAATTAATGTGAAGTTTGTGACCAAAAAATAAGTAGTAAGACTTATAAATTTTGTGATTTGTGACCGATTAAAAAATCGTGACTTAAAATTTTTTAAGTTGTGACCGATGAACAAATTGTGACCTGTGAAATTTTTGAATTGTGACCAAATTGGATAGATCCGTGACCTTAATATATCAATATTCACCGTCGTCGGAATACTCGTCGGAATCGGAGCAGTCGCCAGAACAGTTTTAAAAAAAGAGTGGTGATCGAAAAAGTCGCCAGAATGGTCCCCAGAGCTGTAGGGGTGGTGGAGGTGGGTGTGGCTTAATTATATTATATTAGAATTAAATATTAATAATAAATTGATTTAATAATTATTATTTCATAAATAAAAATTTTAAAAAACCTGATTTTTAAAATTTGGAACTTGTTTTTGTATATTTGAAATGGTGTAAAGTAAATGTTTAAGAAATGTATTGTTCCCTTAAGAATTTTGATTCACACCAACCGATGACTTATTTTCTAATTTCTATGATTTTTCTATTGTGCAAACATGCTCAAACAGAAAAATGGCCCAACTTTAAATAAATTTTGGGAAAAATTGCGAACATTTTTGGACAAACTTTCAATGGGATATTATTAAGATGTTTGTTAAAGAAAATCATGAACCTTCATCTAACTACACACAAAAAAAAAAAAAAAAAAAACCATTTGCAACACATAAAAGACAATATTCGGTAGTTAAATGTTGCTAAAAGGGTCTATCGCAACATTCTAATACGTGAATGTTGTCATTGCTTAACAAAATTGAACTTTGACAACATTTTTAAGTGAATATTGCTAATATTGCCTTTTTGCAACGTTTTTTTAGTGTTGCGGATTTTTTTTATTTTTTCACAACGTTTTTTAAACGTTGCAAAATTTTTATTTTTTGAAACATTTTAAAAACGTTGTGAAAGACGCTTTTCGCAATTTTTTTTTAATTTTTTTCTTATATTTCGCAACGTAAACGTTGCAAAAATCCACACCTCTCTAAATCAACCATAACTTTTCCTCATCTCGTCTCTGACTCTCCTATCTTCTTCCTTCTGATCTCTATCTTCTTCAATTTTTGTTCTTACTTGAATTTTTTTTTAAAAAAAAACCCGAGTTGGGTAATTGTGTGGAACAAGGGAGATGAAAATTTTAGGGATGATGATGATACATCCATCCAACCCTTCTCTTCTTTTGCCCAGCGCTGAAATAAGTATGAAATAAGACTTTATTGGATTTAGCTTTGTTCATGTGATAATTGGGAAAGGTGGGGGATATATATTAATATAATTTCAAGAAGCCAGCGATAGCTTGAAGCAGAGATTATATCAAACCAGGATCGAGAAATGGGTTTGCCCAAGAGATGTTATTTTCTCGCATTTGTTGTCGGATTTTTTTGTGTTGTTTTCGTTATTTGCTTTGGTTTTGTGGGGTGCTAGTAAACCTCAAAAAACCTAAGATCACCATGAAGGTTCGTTTAATTTCTTCTAAATTATCAAGGTTCTAGCTTATAATTCAATTCAATTGGCCGTTCTTCATCTCGAATTGATGATTTTTTCTATGATATTGCCTATTCCTAAATTTTAATGGTTTGTATGAAGCATATCATAATTTCTGGAAATTTTAGCTCAAAGATATTGCAGAGATCTATTGTGTGATTTTTTGTGTTGACCGTGATATACACCTTGGATCATTTTCATAAGTATGTCGAGATTTTGTATACAAATATTCTTGACTCTGTATATATGCAAGACAAATCACATTATTTCTACAATCTATGCATTTTCCATTTGGTTTACTGGATTCTGAAAAAGCCTTTGGGTATACCATATCGATTTGATTTTGCCATTTGTGTGAAATGCTTAGTCTGATATGAGTTTATAATTGGGTTTTTAGAGCTTTACATTCGAAATATTCGGGGTTCAAGCTGGTCCGGATAATACTAGCTATATCAACGAGCCGAGCCGAGCAAAAAAAATGCTCGAACCGAGCCTGACTTTTTTGGGCCCGAGCCGAGCCAAGCCCGGCCAATAAAATGAGGCTCGGCCTGAGCTTTCGTCTCAGCCTTTGCGGGCCGAGCCGGCTCGGGGGTTTTTTTGTCCACCTTTTTTACTTAAAGAATTTAAATTTTGCACAGTTTATACATATTACAAATAAAATAAATTTAAAAATGTAAGCTCTCATCCTTTATCCGGGCTTGAGACTGACTACAATTATCATAGGCGGAGTTAAAACTGTACACGAATAAAATATTTCGTGTACAATTTTTCTTGATACAAAAAAAAATTAAAAATTACGTTTGTTTTAAACTAATCAATTTAAAAACTTACAATATCATAGATTCTTGAATTTGTTGTAACTCTTCGGTCATTATACTGTCAACTTGTTCTTAAAGACGTAATTCCGCACATTCCCAATCTTTCAAACATATTAAAGTCTCCAATATATCTTCTTTTAGTCTTGATCGTTCGTCACATTAAACTCGACCACCTAAACTATGCTACCGTAGACACCAGATGTATTAGTAGATCGCGAGCAATTTTTGATACAATTGGATATTGCTTCATTACACATCCACCATGATAAAAGATTAAATTCGTCTAATTGTTGTGGTTGTAACATACTACGAACGTCCACGCACATATACCTAGCTAACTCAGAAGGAATTTCAAGATTTTTACCACTGATATCTATTGCTCTAGATATTGACGAACTAGAACTAAATGAGGGAACACTAGTGTTGGTCTCTAAAAAATTCCAATTTTTTTTGCATTTGTTGATGTATTTCTTGAAAAAGAACTTTGGGTAGTAGAACTACACTAACCATTTTTTTTTCAACGTAATAGTTATACATTTCACATAACATAGATTCTATATGCACATGTGATAATTCTACATTCATGAAATTTGAAATCCCCTTTATGGTAGCTTTTGTGCCAGTTAAATTAAGTCGAGGGTCCATCACCGAAGCTAATAAAAATAAAGAGGGTATCTCTTCTCAATATTTAAACAGTTTTGCTTCCATAGAATAAATTACGTCGGCAAAAATTGATAAACTCCTATGTGTTTTGAAATGCTTGTGAAATATAGAAAAAATATTGTAAAACAAGTAAAGATGTAGGATAATAAACACCGCTACATTCCTTCGTGGATCGAAAAAAAGTTTTAAGAATTTTTTCACGGCAAATGCAAGAGACCATTCCCAATCTTCTAAATTATATTCGGGTCCATATGTATGTCTACCATTATAATACATTGAAATAACGTTATCATAACTTTCACACGAATGTAACATAAGATATGTATAATTTCATCTATGTGATACATCAGTGACAAATGATCTCTCTTCAAAGCCATACTCTGCACATAAACTATTAAATATTTGCTTTCTTACTGGTGATATAGTAATAAAATTAATTGCTTGGTTAAATTTATCTAAATGTGATTTTATATGTTCCAATCCATCTTTTACAATCAAATTAATAATGTGACATACACAACGTTGATGAAAAAATAAACATCCAAATGTAGGGTTCAAATCATCAATAAATTTTTCGACAATAACTTTGTTTACACTAGCATTATCAAAAGTAAAATTTCGAACCATTTCTTGCAAACCATATTCTTGTATAATATCTTTTAAAATCATGTATATGTTAGTCGAATTATGAGGATATTCTACACATTTGAATGCAATAATTTTTTTTTATGCATAATCCATATGTGATCAATGTAATGAGTTGTAGCAGCAAAATATCTTTTTTTATTAACACCGGTCCATAAATTAGAGGTAAATGATATAACACAATCAAAAGTTTTTAGACTTTCAACAACAGTTTGTTTTCTTTTGTTATATAATTTTATAGCATTCGAATGAAGAGTATTTCTACAATAAGAATTATACTGGGCTGGAGATAATTCTGCACAAGTCGAGTAAAGTGTTCCGACTCGATCATCGTTAACGGCATCTCTGCTGTAGCCACGTATACGTCCATTCCTTCACGAAATCTTTCCTGTGAATATACAAAAGTGGAAAGAGTGGAATCGGGACCGGAACCGTTAAATGTTAGTTCGGTCTGTTTCGGGTCAAGATCGATTGGTTTCGCTTTGCAACTTCTTAAAACATGTCTATTTAAATGCGATGTGCTCGAACTGGGCTTCCAACTAAGTTCTTTACCACAATAATTACAACATACTTTCCAAATATCAACTTCGTTTTGAACCCCAACTTTTTTACGAGTCATATGTTGCCAACAATCAGCAGACTCTTTTTTCGACCTTTTAACCTCGACTACTTCCTCCTCTTCGATATCTTCCAAATTAATTGGAATATTTTGAGATGCATCGTATCCCGATGGAGTACTCGAACTACCTTTAAACTGATTAATCTCATAACTGGTAAAATCCATGTGTAAGTATTATAATAGAGGGAAATTGTAGTAACGAATATAGCCAAATGTGTAAAAGAAATGAGAGAGTAGAATACAGAATATTGTAGTAAAGAATATAGCCAAATGTGTAAATTGAAAATAAGAGTTAAGCAATTGAAGAGTAGAATATTGAATATTGCGTAAAGAGTTAAGCAATTGGAAAGTGATATGAAATTATAAAAATTTTCTCGTATTTATAGACAAAAAAATATATATTCATTTTTTAAAAATCAATTTTTTTTTTTTTGTTGCGTGCACGCAAGATGATATATTCTTTTTCTTTCATACACGGGCCGGCCCGAGCTCGATGGCACCGAGCCTGAGCCGAGCTTGGCTCAGGCTTTTTCCGAGCCTAGCTTGAGCCGTGCGAGCCCACGAGCTTTTTTGCCACCCCTAGATAATATTGAAGTTTCAACTAATTTGATGTCCATGAATGCCTAATATTGGTGGTAATCTTGACTATGGGAATCAGGAGGATGCTCATGAGTTCATGAGGTTCTTCTTACTTGAGTCACATCTGATTTTGATTTACATACTATTCGTGGCTTTTCAGAGTCTTAAGAAAGGGTTTTGAACCAACTTTTTTATTTTACTATGATATATAACTAACTCAGAGGAGTCAAATGCTGGAATCAAGGATCTGGGCAGACAAAGTAAAGTGAGTACACTCTTTGTATAAATGAAATGTTTCAAACTGGCTATGTCCGAGTGAAATAAATTGGAACCTTGGTTGAAGAATATTAAAGATTGATGGCTAATTAATATATGTGGATTTACTATTAAAGTTCGATGATAATTAATTTTTTAAAATTTTGCTGAACAGATTTTTGTAGACAAAATAAAGACAGGTTTTGCAATAGATGAGATTGACCCTGATTCCATTAATCTTGGTGTCAAGTTGGACTCTGGTCTTGGAGTATTTGATGCTTCTTTGCAAGTTTATCCATGATTCTTGTCGGTGAGGTTAGTAAATGCATTTCCTTAGTATGATATGCTGCCAAATTTATCAATTTGAGCACTGTTAGCGGGTTTTCTATGCTCTTGTTTTGCTGGCTCTTGGGGTGTTTTCTAAGACTTTGATCATAGTTTGATGGTATAATGCAGTCTACTTATTTAACTCTTTTGGCCTGACTTTAAATTGTGGAGTACACACTTTGGCTTATAAAATCAATTTACTTTCAGGCACATAATTAATTTAGTTTGTTGGGAGCTTTCATCGGTTATTCCTTGAAAATTATCTAATGGTGGTTCTGCTTTTAGATTGGAGATGAGACTTTTATAATAGCCTCTCTCATGGCAATGCATCACCCGAAGTCAATTGTTCTATCTGGTGCACTAAGTGCCTTGTTTGTGATGACAGTAAGTTAATTTTTTTTTCTTGTTTCCTGAAATGAAGCATATTCTTCCTTCTAAGCTCCATTTCCCATATAATTTCACCTATTTAGACATTATTTTGGTGTCCTGTGTTTTTGGTCTTCAAAATTGTAGTCTTACGGATTATACTAAGGCTGGACTTGTTGCACATGTGAATTAGGTACTTTCGACTGGTCTTGGTAGGATTGTACCTAATTTAATATCAAGAAAGCATACAAATAGTGTAGCTACCGGTTGGTTACTTCAACATCTAATGCTTCTTAAACCCATATGATGCATTGACAGAGAACAGAATAAAGGAGAAGAGAAAGAGAATTAGAGAGAAAAAATAGAAAGAAGAAAGAGAAGAGACAATTAGGCGGAAAAATTAGATGGCAGAGAAGCAGAATTTTGGAGGGGAAATCTGAAACATAATCAATGGCTTGAATACAGTGAAATTCTAGATTTTAATAGAACTCTTAGCCCCTGTTTGATATATCTTAATGCCATCGAAATTGTATCAAACCAGCGATAGCTTGAAGCAGAGATGGCACGGGCTCTTAGGCATGTTGAAGTAGCAAAACAAGAGCTTGATTTAATACTTGAGTAGAATGAGCAGTATATTTTGATGACCTAGAAGTTATCATTGCAGTTTGTAAAAATGCGAAAGGATTTGGAATAGAAAGATCAAATTTTATCAGCTATGCTCATGAAATCCAAATGTTGTATTGTATCATATTCTAATATTGTATTGATTCAAAAATTTGTAATGAAATTATCAATTTTTATACAATTCCAAAATTTGTTCACAAAGTGCAATTTTCAATTTTGTCGGTCAATGACTATATATAACTGTAAAAAAAAGTCTACGTTGGAAAAATGTCTACCGCAACGTTGAAAAAACGTTGCAAAAGGGCAAAATGGTCTATCGCAACAGTTAAAAAATGCTGTAAAAGGGTTTTTCGCAACCGTGAAAAAATACTGCAAAATGGTCTGCGTAACGTTTAAAAAACGCTACAAAAGAGTTTTTTTGTAATGGTGAATAAATGCTGCAAAAAGTCTTCTCTCAACAGCAACACACACTAAAACGTTGTAAAAGATCTACCGCAACGTTTTTTGTCGCTCTAAAAGGTGTTTTTTGGTGAAGTGTTTATTGCAGATTTCTCCCCAGATTTTGCTGCTATATTAACCGCTTGAATTATTTGAATTATGAATCTTTGTAATTGATTTAGTAGATGTTTAGCATGTACCGCGATGAACTAAGTTAGCTCCAACTTTTTCTCTTGTTTTGATTTTTTTTTTTTCTTTTACAATGTAATCCTATAAATTCAAATTAATATACGATGTTTTGGTAAGTTATCCAAAACCATATATATCTTAATACTTTTTAAACTGATATCGCAGTCCTAGATATTCCTTAGATAACTTAAGAATTAGGTTCGTTCAATCTTGACTTATTTACAATTTTATATAGGTTTTCTATCGAGGCTGCACAAACGAGTGACAAAATTTTTATGTTCAACTTGAGTCCATAATATTTTGCACTTTTCCAAATCTAAAAAATTAAAACTTGGAAATTATCTTGAATAATGTTATTTTTCTTTTATGAGATGACTATCGGTATATGTGAGTCACTGTCATATTGTTCAATGAATATAAAAGGATCCCAACAAATAAAGTGACAACGACCCCAATGTCATACAAGCTGATGATCATTTTTATTAGAGATGAGTAACATTACTCAATTATTTCTATTTAGGACTCGTCTAAATATTGTAACATTTTGAAGTCGTTTCGTCGTTCCAATTTCATTTGGAGTCCAAAAAGTTAAATTCCAAGAATTGACATAATCTATTCAATTCAATAAAATCCTAGTTTATAAAGCGTTTCGTTATTCTGTGATAGTGACTTTTTAATACATCATGTGTAAAGGGGCTCAAGTACTCAATGTATACACCACGTTTTATGGAGTGTTAAAGATTGGATCGTCATACTTTTTGAATTTTTTAAAACGCCTAACTCTCAATAATGTGATCAAAGTTAATATATTCCACTAAATGTGAATCGAAATACCATCTAACCCAACAATTCAACAAGTAATCACGGAATAATCAATTACATCGTGATCAGTGAACGTCTACCAAATAGAAAACAAAAGAACTGATTATTTTCAAGATTAGACCAGTGAGCTTTCCCAAAGTTTGAAATTTGAAAACATGATGGGGGCCAAGCTTATACTTTTCCCCAAAAATTACAATATTTCTGTTCACTAACTTGTATTTTAGTCAAATGACAGCGCTGGGTTAGGTGCTTAGCACACAATCTTTTGAATCTTTCTTTATACCTTCTAAGAACCTCCTTAACATCTGCCTTCACACTTCATCCTATAATTATAACTATTTAATATTCTCTTGATTTATTTTTTCTTTTACAAAAAAAGTTAATATTGCCATCTTCAGACATGAAGAAGCAGCAGAAAGACACAGAACTCTGTCCAAGAAAATGGATAACACAATATACTAATTATTAATTTCAAATTTGTTCCTTGAAAATCTCAGCCAAAACCAATAACAAAACCATAAATAGAATACAATCCAAACAAGATTAATTAAAAAAAGATTTGCTGTCTAGTAAGTATTTACAAAACTTTGTTGGACACATATATAATTTCTATATTCTATTGAGCATTGGTTTATACTCATTCATTGAAATAGAATTCCTCTTGATAAAATCCAAGCAATCTGCAATAGCTTCAGAACAAAATGAATTTGAGTGTGCAAGTGTTCTGAACCTGTACTGATGATGATCACTGCCATAAGCGTATGGCAATTCCATATGAATATTATCCTTTCCGTTTCTTTCTCTTCCTCTTCCTCTTCCTCTTCTTCTTGTAATTATATTTCTCTTCAACGAGCGCAAAGCATTTGAATATGAACATTTCCATATCCCCAAAAGTCTGAACAAATACAGAAACTTTCTGCGTATCCTCCCGACTGAAAATCTTCTCGAGTTCATTCGAAAACCCTTCACTCCATAGCATCTCTTGATCCCCACTCTGCCGTAATCCATTTTAAAAAAGACCACTCTTTCCTAAAGAAGCCAAGCCAGTACTGCGAGGTGGGTAGTTTATCTAGGGCAACGACAGCAGCAGATGAAAAGTTTGTTTATGAATTCTTCTGTAGAGAGGAGGCAATGATCTTTAAGGTGGTGGTGCAAGAAAATACGTGGAAAACTATGGATATGAAGAGGTTTGGCCGGTCTCACGCGGCATATATATATATATATATATATATATATATATACTTATATAGTAGTTTTTTCAACGTGGATGAGTCCATAGTCGCAGCTTGAAATATTTTATTGGAGGGAGGAGAATCAATAATCTAAAGCACAGTGTCAAGGGTTGGAATAATCAGCGCAATTGTGGGGGGACAAAGAAAGAGAAAATGGAGAAACTAAATATTTTATACAAGAATCGAAGTGACTGGAGTTGTTGTAAGATTAGAAGGGCATAATTTTGAGGAGGAATCAGCTGTCATGCAGTACGCAAGGTAAATTAATTAAGAAATATTTGTGTGGCTAAGTATGAGGAAATTAATTAAATGGAATATTAATGTTGGATTTTTTAATTTCAAATTTGTAATATAGAATAAGATCTTAAATATTTATGCTAATGATATGATATACATTTGGGCTGAGAATTATGTGATTAAATTTATTTTAATTTTAGTCAAATTGAATTAAAATCGTAATAATTAGGGGTCAAAAATCGATGAAATATTAATCTAGCTTTCGATCGTTAAAATGTTTGCTTGAAATTAGACATAGATTTTGCTTGTTAACGCGTATGACATATAGTCTGATGTGTATATTCTATAAATGTAAAACTAATTCGTTTTGAAATTGAGAAATGTTGAGGGCTCGTTGTCAATATATGGCATCCCGATGCTTGCTTGATTATGTAAAACAAAGAATCGTGTTTGACTGATTATAAAAAGTTGAGGTGGGCGATTATTTTTTTGATAAGTAGGTCATAATTTACTATAGATGATTATAAGTTTCGTCAGAGTTTTAGCACGCTTTTGAATATCAAAGATAAATGAGCGTCGTTAGTATAGACTAAAACATAAAAATCATGTTACAGATAAATATTGATTTTAAAATTTCAGCATTTCCAATAACTTTTTTCTCAAGATCAAAGATGCTCTTGTAAAGCTTAAGTTCAAAAGCTTGACTAAGATTTTAAACAAATTAGGACTTAATTTGTGAGAAAATTAATTTCGAACGTGGAGTGTGAATGAAAATTATTAAACTTCCTTTCGCCCTACAGTGTTCATGTCTCCTTTAGTTGGGACACTTCTTCTGTATGAGTTCAACCATACTTGAGAAAGACAACATAAACAATTTTAAAAAAAATCCAAAATGATTGTTCTTTACATCATTAGAGGACAGAAGCACCCATGAAGTTGCTTTCTCACTGCTTATCAACCCGGTACAAAGAAAAAACATGTTCTTAGCGTATGTTTTATATGTTTAATATGTCGTACTTGACGGACAATAATTTATTAAGCTCCGTTAGGTCCTTATTTTCTAATTTTTTTTTTCCACAAATTCAATTTTGACTACACTTTTTTTAATAAAATAATTCTATACACAAACCAATAATTTTTTCCTACTTTTAAACTAGATCTTCCCTCAAAAAGCCCTTGCTTGATGGCCATTCTTAAAAAGAGACGGATGTTTTGAATAGTATTCTTTCGAGATTGTGCGGTTATGAATGTCAACGAGTTGAGCCGCGATGCGAAACTCGGGCTCAGCTCGAATAAAATTGGTTTGGACTTTTTTTATTTTGGCTCGAGCCGAGCTTTTTCTCAACCAAAAAATTTAGGCGCGACCCGAGCTTTCGGCTCAGGCATTAGCGAGCCGAGTCGGCTCTTTTTTTTTTTTTAAAACAAAATTCGTGACAAATCTAATTTTTTTAAAGAATTTAAATTTTGTGCAATTTATACGAATTATAAATTAAATATTAGAGCAAAAAAACTGGAGATTGAAATTGAAACTAGAATACTGCAAACTGATTGAAGTAAATTGATATGAAACTCAAAATTTTATCTCATATTTATAGCGAAAATAATATATAAGTTTCAACCAAATTTGAATTTCAAATTCAAATTCAAATTTTGGATTTTGACATAATTTAACACTGTAAAAAAATACACATAGCTGCATTGTAGCTGCGTTGACAAGACAGCTACCTCCAACAAGACAGGCTACATTTGACCTTTCATTCATTCGGCTTGCCTCGTCACGGGCAAAAAATGGCATGTGGCTCGGGCTCGAGTCGAATCCCCAAAATGGGGCTTAGTCTGAGCCAAGAGTCGGGCCGACTTGGACTTTTTATGGGCTCGAGCCGAGTTGTCACCCGTGTGATTAAAAAGTAGAAAATAATTTTGGGTTTTTGTGCAAAATAGTTTACCCCTATTTGATGGTTATTATTTGAAAACTTTTTTCTACATTTATTTTCAACAACACATTCACAAAATAAAATATTTTGTACATAAATTTCAATTTTTCTTTCACTTTTAATCACACTTTCTCCTAAAAATCACTATTTAAAATATTATTTTTTTCTCAAATAATGACCATCAAACATGGACTTTTTCAGTTTTTTGTGTGAATGTTGATTAAAAATAAGTATGACAAATAATTGTTTTAATGAAAGTCAACAAGGGCAAAACTAATTTCCTAAAAATCTCTACCAAATCGGGACTAAATATGTTATTAATATATTGAGTGATTGACATTCTGTTTGAACCTCATTATTTTCAAAATACATTTTCTCTCTCTTATTTTCAATCATACATCTTTCAATAATATTACACGTAAATCTAAATTTTTTTCTTAATTTTAAACCATGCACTTTTCATCAAATCACAATTTCTAAATATTTTTTTGTCAAAAACAATTGGGGCTTGAAGAGGCTCTAAGCCTGTATTTGTGTGCACACGTCTATATTTACACGTGTATACATGCACCACAAATATTGTTCACAAATGTGGTAAGCGACTATATTTCCTTTTCTTATGATGGAGAGACTCTTTTCCGGAAAATCATGGCACTTGTTTACCCTAAGCCCGTTTGACCCCAATTAGATTATAATTTATTTTTCCCTCTTCTTATCAATCACACATTTTTCGATAAAATAATATTACACGTAAATCCAAAAATTTTCACTTCTTTTTTTAACCACACGTTTTTCAAAAAAAAATTATTTCTCTTATTACAATGTGAAATTAGGGTAGAAAAAATAACGAAATCAAACCAGACCAAACCAGAACCAAACCACATCGAGTGGTTCGATTTGGTTCTATAAAAAAAATTAATGGTTCTAGTTCTTAGAATTGAGAACCATTTGGTTCGGTTTGATTATAATTTTAGAACTAAGAACCAAACTCAATATTTAAATTTATTATTTTTTATATAATATATATTTTTACGAATTAGTGAATCACAATTCACACCAAAAAATTTAAAATTCAATTGAAAATTAGAGCAAAAAGGTCATGAACTTTCGATTTCTCATTTCTCAATGTGAAGATTGGAGACCCTAATTCATTTTAGAGACCTATATCCTAATTCATTTCTCATTTTCTCTCCATTTCAATGTATATATCGGATCTCACATGGAAACCAACAATTACCGCATGCCGTCTATTGTAACGCTCAACCATCACTATCGCATAGATTTTTTAAATTGAAACCTCATCTTCCTTAAATATATTTTTTTCTTTTTTCTCAATCATTAATGAAACTAAAACCAAACTAGAACCGAATGGTTCGGTTCCAATTTTGTTCTATGTCTTAAAAGAAACTATTTGGTTCTATTATAAAAAAAACAATTGGTTCATATTTCGATTCGACTCTCTTGAAACCAGAATCAAATGAAAGAATATCCACCTCCATGTGGAATAATGGAGGCCAAATGGCTTTAAGTAGACAATAGACTGCAACATGCATTGTAGTGCAATGGACCACGTTTCTATATAGTGGCGGATCCAAAATTTTGAGTGAGCACATGCAATCATTGACCATTGACCGTCAGTCGTAATAAAATATTAAAAATTAAATATAATAAATATTTTGTTAAAACTAAACATATATAATTTTATTATATATATTGACAATGTTCATCAAATGACAGAGTGGTCACATATCCTATAAATCAAAAGAAGAGTATATGTTCGAATCCTTACAATTGCATTAAAACCACTAAAATAAAATATATTCAACAAGTGCCATGATGATCAAGTATTCGATAATTTTAAAGGTGGTCATAGGTTCGAATCCCCTCCCCATTGCATTAGTTTTGTTAAAAATTGTAGAACTAGAAAAATTATACAATATATTGGTTTGAAAGTGAAACAAAATATATTCAACAAGTGTCATGATGATCAAGTATTCAATAACTTTAAAGGGATCACATGTTGCATTAGTTTTGTTAAAAAATGTAGAACTAGAAAAATTATAGAATATACTAGTTTGAAAGTGATTTGATCATTGGACCTCAAATTTGTATGTATAACTTCTAATCAACTGCGCTACAAGCAATGTTTGAAAATAAAATGAATCACCACATATGTAACATAAAACTTTTATCTAATGTCAACCAAAAAAAAAAAAAAAAATTGTTCCCAACGAATCCAGCACAGACAGCCACTAGAACTCTCTGAGGGTTGGGTCCGCCCCTATTTCTATACTTGGTTCTAATTCTACAAGCGTAAATAATTGAACGCACAAGTGGAAAAGGTGGGAATTGACATAGATTTCATTGATTTCTGCGGCACGTCATCAATTAATACTTTTGACCTTTTTAAATTAGTTTTTTTTTTCTCGACCATCATGTTCTTCAAGAGTTCAAATAGCTAAGAAGATAGACTTTATGGTACAAAATCGTGTTAATAATAAATTAATATTAATATTGTGTTATAAATCCGAAACTTCGGTACAGTTCTGCTATTAGTGTTCAATTTTTCTTTTGATAGTGGTATCAAAGCATTTTGTGGCTAATCTTGGTCTTTTGATCGATTTCGGACCGCAGAAAATCAATTTTCATAGTCAGATTTGTTGTCGATCTGAAATTTCTTCGAAACCTAGGTTTTATTTTTGAATAGATCTTGCCTTTTGTGGTTGTTGTGGTAAGAGATTGACACTTATTTGTGAAATTAGATCGAGCGTTGAACCTTAGATTTGAAAGGATCAACAATTACGGGAGATTTCTGGCGTTTTCTTATCACTGGTAGCTTTCAAACCTGTTAAGGTGGTCAAACATTCGAACCACCATTTTGATTTGGCTTCCTCTAACTAGAATATTGTGGACACTGTTTTCTTCATATATTTTGTATACTAGTGTTCTTGCATGTTTTAATTTTAGTTATTGCCATTTTATTATTATTATTATTATTATTTTACGTAGAAACCCGCAGCAGTTACTCGTGAGTGTGCCTTGCTCAATGTGTAGTTATTGCTTTTAATTTCACTATATGTATTGTGTAACCTCTGTATTTCGATAATTTTGGGGAATCTTGATCTTTTTCATCTCGTGTTCAAATTGAGCTTGAGTTGAGGACCTGATCTTCACAAAATTCTTGAGAATTTGGACATTTGGGAATCAAAGATTGTTTGTTAATTTAGCATTGTTATTCTATCTATATTTTGTGCATTGATGCATATTGTACTTTAATTGTGATACTGTGTGTAGTCAATTTTTGGTACCATCTTTGAACTTGAACTCTATAATTTTTTTCCTTTTTTTTTGGTAGACTAAAACATATTTAAACTGTCATGATTGACCCTTTTTCTTTAAAAAAAAAAAAATGGATTTTGCGAGAGTGTGTTTTGAACTATTGATTGGTCAGTATAGATATATGTGTGCCACATTTGAATTTACAACCAAATGCTTAAAATTAACTTTTGCCTTTCTTTTGAAAAAAAAAATAGAATGACAACAACCACTTTTAAACTTGGAGTTTTAATGGAAAATGGGATTAGAAGAATCTCCAATTAGTGAAATCTCTGCCTAGTAAGTTGTTTATGTTAGGAAGGTTTTTTTTAACCCCTCTAGAAAATTAGATGATAATTTAGATTCCTTTAATAAGTTGGTGCAAGACATCATAAACACTGGTGATAAGGTATATGAAGAGTATAAAGTAGTAATACTCCTCATTGCTATTCCTAAGGTGTATAGAGATGTTAAAACTGCTATTAAGTATGGTAAAGACTTACTTATTTTGGATATTGTCATTAATTCGTTAAGGAGTAAAAAATTGGGCAAACAACATAGTCTCCATTTTAATATTGAAAAACATAAAAGTACTTCGATTTTGAAGTACATACATTTTGACCTATGATGCCCTTCACCACTGTCACTCAAATGGAAATAAATATTTATTGTCCTTAATTGATGATTTTTCAGGGAAAGTGAGAGTTTTTTCGTTGAAACAAAAATATGATACTTTCGAAAATTCTAAAATTTCAAAACATTAATGGAAAATTATATTGGTGAAAAGATTAAAATTCTTAACATTGATAATAGGTTGGACTTTCACAATGCTAATTTGATCAATTTTGCAAGATTATTAGAATTCTTAAACAAGGTCGTTCCATATATCTCTGAGCAAAGTGGAGTTGTTGAGATGATGAATGTGGCTTTTTTCAGATAAGGCGAGGTATATGATGATTAGTTTTGAAGTCCTTAAGGTTTTATATGGTGAGTGTTTAATGACAACTAATATTGTTAATAGAACTCCTTCTAGTACTCTACAAGGCAAAATACTTGAGGAGGCGAGGTCTAACAAGTTGACGGCTTACTGTCATTTGAAATTTTTTAGTGTTGTCGCTTACCTCATCAAAGTATTGGCAAGTTAGAGCTAAGGTCAGAAAAATATATTTCTTTGAGGTATCCTAAAGAGGTTAAAGGGTACAAATTACAAGTAGGGATGTGACCTTTAATGAGTCGACATGCCTTGTTTAAGTAGTAGAAGCTTTGGAGGGTTTCTGAGGGGAAATGAGCGGACCAAGCTACTGGTGGAACTTAAGTCCACACCTGACTTAACTAATGAGGTAGATATGCTTTTGATTATGAAGAAGCTATAGAAAATTATGAAGAAGCTATAGAAAGCAATGCTCAAAGGGTAAAAAACGAACAGAGTACTCTAGAAGACTATCAATTGACTAATAAGGGAAATAAGAGAACCATCTAAGTTAGAGACCACCTTTCCCTTGTCGTGCTCTCATATCAAGATTTAGTCTTTAAAGAGCCAAAATCTTATGATGAAATTGTAAGTTGCTAGTTATCTGAGAAGTGACAATCTTCTATGGTGGAGGAAATGAATTCCCTAAGGGTGTGTCTGAGCCACATTATTTTGGAAGAATGTATTCTGAAATAGTAGATTGATGGAGAATGTGTGATTAAAAAAAAAAGAAAAGTTATTGATGTGATGGAATATATTATTTTATTGAAAAATGTGTGATTAAAAATGAATAGAATAATGAAAATGAAAATTTTAATGTGTCTCAAACATAGGCTAAGACTTGAAAATTAGTTCCTAGGCTTGAAGATAAATCCTTAGTTAATTGTAAGTGAATTTATGGTGTAAAAGAGGGAAATATTGAGAAGCAACCTCTTAGATTTAATGTCAGACTTCTTGTAAATAATTTTACCCCAAAAAAAGTATTGATTATGATGAGATATATATATATATATATTTTAAATACAATATAATAAGGATAATACTTGCATTAATTGCTCATTCTAATTTTGAACTTGAAAAAATGAATGTTAAAACTTCTTTCATACATAGTGAATTAGAAGAAATAATCTATATGAGTCAGCCATAAAGCTTTATAGATAAATGAAAACTTGATAATGTGTGTTTATTAAAAAGATCAACCACTTAGATAATGGTAGAAAATATTTGATAATTTTGTTGT